>JAODAI010107539.1:0-11427 GCA_027575025.1 Scotoplanes globosa | reverse complement strand
CCTCATCTCTCATGTCACGTGACCACTATTGGCGCCAATACCAGTACACTACTGCACACACCCTATGCTATAATCTATTCATTCCTGACTTTGCTAACATACGACCTAGTGGGAATAATTTTTGACAATTTTATTTTGGATTATTTGTGAGTGTTTTTAATAAAATTGGATTAATATTCGTCATGGTGAAAATTGAAGCGGTCAGGTGGCATATGCTGACATATTTGGTGCCAAATGAAAGTGCATAGTCTTATGTATGTACAGAACAATTGTATTTAAATTACAAAACATTTGATCACAGAAAGTTATCTTCCTGACGAAAGTGACCCATTGAAACCCACTGGCAAGAACTGCAATAGCGCCCCCATTTTGGTTGGGCTGAGTATAGGTGTACATGCAAACAGTGGCCGGGAGCGAAAGGGTTAAAGCGCCATTAACAGTACTTTTCATTTGGGCACTATACAGTCATAAAGCGATACACGTAACGTTGCACTTATAAAGTCCCTGCAATAGTATACAGTATAAGGCACAGTCTAAGTCCGGTAAGGGGAGTATCAGACGTTAACACAACTTCCTTATAAATATTTAATTAATTTTTATTTATTAATACAATGGAGTTAATGTTATACTATTAACTTAACCTTGAACTCAACAATTCGTATTAGTAGAATTTTATTAGCTGGCAACTTATTAAGAGCAAGTCCCTGGTGTAATAATATTAGTCGCGCCTGCGGTTGATCACTTTATTGTAAATGTGTGTCTAGTAATAATATACCTATAGTAACGTGTTGTAGTTAAACAGACACTGTCAACATGAATGTGAGCAGTAATATTTAGTGGTGTCTGGCACAATAATACAATACATTGTTCTCTCTGTAGACCTACTACATACATTATGTTATCGTGCATTTTATGCTGGTAAACATTTCGTATACATGAATAAACCAGTATAGGCTACTGTAGACACGAGCCTTTGTTTTTAGACATAAAAGTACCGTATATAAATTCCCAGACATTAAAGGGTTCATAAAGTTTGTTTCAATGTTAATTGATATTATAGAGCAGATCATTATCTACCAAATGCTTCAAACTAGAGTCAAATCGGACATTCCGTTCTCAATATATTGATGTTTGAAATTTCCAAATTTAGGACGCCAATTTTTTTACTAACGTGTTTATCAAGACTATTGTGACGTATGGTCCTTACAACTAAAGTAAATAAAAGACCTGTTAAATGGCTTGTAAATACCTTTTCTCCAAAAGTCTGCGTACGATATCGTTACAAATTTACACAAATATTATATGCATTGGGGTCAACCTTCATACCAAGTTTGAACAATATCGTACGTAAAAAATGGCGTCCTAAATTTGAATATTTCAAACATCAATATATTGAGAACGGAATGTCAGATTTGACTCTAGTTTGAAGCATTTGGTATTTTGTTCTGCTCTATAATATCAATTAACATTGAAACAAACTTTATGGACCCTTTAATGGTTGTACAAAAGTGTTAACGTAACAGGTACACGTATGAACATGCACAGCATCTATTCGCCAGCTATTGCCATAACGTAACGTTGGATTTAATACACTGGGTAGCCTGTACCTACTATTGTATAGCTATATAGTACTCAGCTGTCGTTTATGTTCGTTCAGATTAATTTTATTTGTAAGCCACGCCCACTTTGACATTTGGGTGATAGGGAAAAATCGCTGGCGGGCGACCAGCGAGATTTTTATAACTAGGCGAATCGAGGGTAATTTGTATATTGACAAAATTTTCGTAAACGTAAATTGATTAGAAAACAAGGTTTAGGGTTAGGGATTTCTCTAAATTTCCATCCCTCCTACGTAATCGATATCGGGCTTTCATAATCAGATCTCAAAATGTAGAAAAATGTTAACAGAAAGTGGGTTTTCGATGAGGGGCGTGGCCCGGTGGGCGTCACCCCTTTCCAGCAATGTGATTGCTCTACAACGTAGAATTGCCATTGTTGATAGGCAAATTACCCTCGATTCGAATAGTATTTTTTTTCGCTGGCAGCCACTGTGACAATTCCACATTCATTTGCATTGCCGAAATTGCCGCAATCATAATTTCAGCCACGCGCTATGGTAAAATCAGAAACATGAGAAGAATTTTGATCTATTCGCAAATTATTTACCTATTTTACATCTTTAGGTTAAATGTTTACTCCATTCTCGAGCTTCATTTGGTGCTACTCATGAACATCAACCAGACGGTGGCATAATTAATATGCATATGACTAGTGCTGGTATATGAATGGTGTTGTATGTTGTGTGATATGTGTGTTGAGTGTTGTTTGTGTTGCAATGGGGGATAATTAGATGTTGATCTACAAATAATAAATATTTGTTGTACTTAGTAAAAAAATGGTATTATTTATGAATGGGGATAATACACCGCTGGGTGGGTATATATTGCCGAATGGAGACCGCTATAACGTCATCTGGCTATTATTACCGACGGCATAGCGATCTACATTCGGTAATAGAAAATAAAAACAACAATACAGATTGATATTGTATACATAAAAGCACACATGAAAGTGATATTTAGAGGAAAGTGATTTAGCCTACTTGCTAATGAAACAAACAATAGAAAGTGGTATCCTAAAAATATTGTGTTCCAAAGTGTACACCAATGGTACTTCATCTTGATATGACTAATTAGTTTTCTACATTATGCACTTGTCAATTTTATTATTTGGTATGAAAGGATGTGCATCCGACAACAAGTTCAGACTTACAGAATGAACTGGGGCCGTACTCACAAAGAGTTGCGTAGGAAAGTTCGTACGCCAAAAATACGTACACAAACGCGTAAATGCTATTCATAAAACCTTCGTACGATTTTCGGAACTTACACTCTCTATGCCTACCAAAGAAGTAAAAGAAGTGACAATATTTATATATAATTTAAGCATACTTTTTTGGTGTTTTATTTAGAAAGGCTTCAGACCACATATATGGTCGATTCTTTTGTTACGATAATTCTTTAGAAATATAGCCTGTCAGGCACAATTCATTTTCCTGAAAAGAAGTTGACAACTTGAAAGGGAAAGTAATGTTTCACAACACTGTATGTATATTGAGCATGTGCATTGAATTTTATATATCACACTAGGCATAGAACGCATACTTTTGACAGTGTCGCACTTCAATAGAAATGGGCTAGAAAAATCGTCGATTATTGGACTTTAAATTCGGTCATGTGAACCTATACTTTTTTATCAATGACTTATAATGGTTTACCACCAGATTTTGAATACTATTGATATGCTCCATCTTTCTGGAGAACAGTAAGTGTTATTTATTCAACAAAATTTAACAACAAAATCAACGTTACCTCAACTGTTTGCGTAAAGTTACGAGCAAAATTAGGAACAAAATACTTTTGAGTATACGATGTAGAGAAAGATACGTTCCGGAAGTAGACTTACGCCAAAATATTTGCGTACGCAAGCGTCGTGAATACCGCTCCTGAACGTCAATGCATTTACAAATAACAGTGTTACTACAAATATAATCGGTGTTCACATATACGTTTTGTGTACAAACATATGTAATAATTCCCCCTCTTTTAAAACATATCATTTTAAAATCCATGTGACACCGGAATGTCCGATTAGTGTCAAAATGCGCAAGACACGAAATAAAAAATCATAGATCTATTAAAATGTCATATTCCGAGCGGTTTTGACTCACGAGTAACACATGTTGATGGTGTTTATCCCGCTAAAATGCTAAAGAGGGCCATGCAAAAGGCTATGTGTGATATGGCAGATAACAGTTATAAGCAGTTGTATGATGATGAGGGAAGGAAACGTATATTTCAGATGGCAAGGGACAGGAAGGAAGAGCGCGTATGTATTACGAGAGCCAGAGTGGTTATGGATCCGGTGGGAGGTTGGTCACTGGCAAGGATGACGCAATTACTGTGTGGGATAATTATTTCATGAAGCCGAACAACCAGGGACGAGGCACCGTTTTGTATTCACCTAGGCTCTGGAGCGCAGCGAGTGGTAAGACTGCAGTGGACAATATTTCGGATTTAGAAGTGGATTGGGCCCTGAGAAGGATGACGATGGATATGGCTGCGGGTTTGGACGAGGCGAGGGTGGAAATGTTGGTTATTACAGGCAAGGTGGGAGTGAAGTGGTTAGGGAGATTACTTAACATGGGCTTGAGGGAGGGACCTATTTCAAGGGACTGGCAGACTGGCCTGATTGTGCCTATTTGGAACAAATGCGAATGGTCATGAGCCAGAGAAGTACCGAAGTATCACTCTGTTGAGACAGGTTTTTAAGCTTCTGGAGAGGATTTTGGATAGAATAATTAGGTCTAGAGTCGAAACAGAGATTGTGGAGGAACAGCATGTATTTTGTAGGGGAAGAGGGACACGTGGCGGGATTTTCTCACATAGGTAGCTGGTGGAAAATACTGACTGGAGGTGAAAGGGAGAATGACATTTAGTTTTGTGGATTTCGAGAAGGCCTATTATACGGTTCCTAGGGGAATAAGTATGTCTACGTTGAGTTGGATTGGTTTCACTGAAGCGTAAGTCCAGATGGTGGGGGCCTTTATAAAGGGACAAGGGGTAGGGCTGAGGTTGGTTATATGGTGTCAAAAGAGATTAGGTTGATATTTGGGCTCAGGCACGGTAGTGCACCTAAGTCCACTTTTAAGTATGGTAATGGTAATGATTAGCAGGAAAGTCAGTACGAAGAATGTATTGAAGAAGATGTTATATACTGACGACCTATGCAGTAGTTATAAATAGTAAACGGTTACAGGAGATTCTGGTATATTTAATGACAGGATTAATTTTGAGAGATATCGGTTACGCATGAGGCTGGGTGACACATATGTTTTATCAGTGGGCAAGTAGTGGCAGGAGTTGGGTATACACCTTGCATGCAAATGGCTAAATCAGAGGTCTCGGATAGTTTAACAATGTTACCTTAGGGGTATGATTTCTGGAGATGGGAGGTCAGATAGGGCGATGCGTAAAATGAATCAGTCGAGGGCTCTGAGAAATGAAAAATGAAGGGAGGGGGCAGTATGTCAAATAGGCATATTTCAAAGAAATTAAAAGGGAAAGTATTTGAAAATAATTGGTTGAGACGGATCGCGGAGGTCAAGCCGGTTGATAGGAATGGTTGGATGATATTCGGGTGGAGATTATGATGACTAGGAGTCTTAAAGAACGGGTCTCTAGCCGGGGCGTATGAGATTGGATGGCCGTGTTGAACGTATGGATGGAGGACGACTTCCGGAAATGGCGATCTCGAAGATGTGGATTTTGAAGAACTCATTTGAGATGATTCCGAGAGACTGTGTTGAGAGGTATTTTAGGAGAGCTGGGATGAGTGACATTTGGAGGATCTTGGATGTGGATAGAGGGAGGTGGAGAGCGTTTTATATAATTTAATATTTTCTTCGTATCGCCTTGTTTGGGGTTCAAGAGGTAGAAAGAGAGAGGGATATTCACTGCAAAATAAGCAAAAATCGAAATTATTATTAAATTATTAATGTTGTTTTTGTTCGACTAGAAACAGCGCCATCGTCTACATACCAGCACACTTTATAGTGGTTATGTACGTTGGTGTCAACCCCCATTGTTTACACCACGTGACCATCACGTGGTCTCTTTACACCCAATCACCAATGATTATGGCATATACTATATGGTTTCACATAAATATAATAATACTTCTAAATACGACGATGAAATGACGCAAACAAGTGTAACCGTTATTATATTGTGTATTTAATGCACGTGATGGCCTCCTGCTGTATCCACTGATATGTCGGTATTGCCAAACCAATTAGGCCACTGGAGGAGGCGCAATTAGATGCTGTTAACGTCAGCTGTCAACCCTCTTCAAGGAGCGCCCTGATTCAGCCAGTCACCTTGGAACGTATACCAAGGCATTCATATGTCATGTTGACCTGCATTTCAGAAACACAAATATGTCTACTGTGACTTTCCGGATATTGATACTACACTATAGCTGCCAATGTGTTGATCTTCTTTCTTCAACATTGGCTGTCGTGATAAACCTTGTTATTGCCTAATCTCCCCCAAAAGGTCATGCGACCCCCCAAAAGGTCATGCGACCCAACAAACGGACCAGGGGTAGAGGGAAAACGGTGTGTCCACCGTCAAACATCTAGTTGTCAGCATGACAATCGTAAGTCCAACCTGAATCGAACCCTGGATGCAGCCACGGCAGTGGATAATGGACATAGCGCTTACCACTGTACGGCACAGCCTACTCCTACACCAATTGAAAGTGCAACTATATCGGGTTTGGCGGCATCTGTTAATAATGAGTTGTCAGACTGATGGTTTTACCCAACACACTGTAATCGAATTGAATGGAACGAAATAACTCACGAAATATGTGTAATTATTACTTGTGTTATGCAGCATACATTTTATCCTTGAAATATGTACTCTATAAAATACAACATCCCATCCATGTTGGCTATATCATATAGTAAAGTTCACTGTGCTACTTTCCAGGTTCGGAAGTTTAAATTGGTATAGCCCCCCATTTGGTATAGTGAATATAATAGCACGATCTTGGAATAAATTGCCAATAATTAAAGGAATTGAGTTCAATAGGTACCCATGATAGTTACAAATATGTTAACTGTTAACCGTAACTTACCCGGGCTATTTTCAGCTCTTTCATCCCGAGAGGGGGGGGGGATACTTCTCCCCTCCCTAAGATATCGGCCGTTAATCATCCGATTGCAGTGAAAATTGGCAGATATATAAAAAATCATGTATTGACACATTGGCTTGAAAAGATGAGGAAAAATATTAATATGTGCCATTATTATCTAATTAATTATGCAATTATGCACATTTTTCATTTTTTTTCTAAAAAAAGGTTACTTGTAAGATTAATGCCATAGGATGACTTTTCTTGTGTACATTATTACATGAATGAATACATACATGAATAAATATATACATGGAAGGCAAAACTTATCCTAGGAATGTATTTGAGGACTGATGTGTCAGACAAAAAAACGTTTTAACGTGTACTTTTAGTAATTTATTATGTATTTCATTGTTTTTTAGGATTTTGCATGTTTTCTCTGTATTATATTGTTTTGTGTATTATTTATTGTATTGTTTTATTTTTGTATGTATTATTTCGATATAAAATTCACACTTACACAATAAATTATATGGCAATCAATTCACAAATAAAAGTATAACAGCACTTGCAATTTATGTTCACATGCTTATTGTGTACAAACATATGCAATAATTGCACATTTTTAAAACATGCCTTTGTATTGATCATATGACACCTAAACGGAGAGATCGATCTCAAAGTGTGCAAATCACAGGAAAGAAAAAAGTCATAGAAGGATTTTTTTATATTTCTAGAGGTTTTGATTCACGCGTTAAAAATGTCGAGAGGGGAAATCATGCCCCCCGGGTAAGTTATTCCCCCGGGAAAGTTAGGGTTTATAAAACTAAATGTTATATTCAATGAGGCTAACCCTATAATTGAATAGAACGTACGCTATATCGCAAGAGTAGGCTGATAAATGGCTTGTAAATACGTTTTCTCCAAAAGTTAACGTACGATATTGTTCAAACTTGGTTGACCCTAATGCATACAAGACATGTGTTATTTTTGGTGGAGGTCAAAGGTCATTTGAGGTCAAACACAAAAAACACGTTTTAAATATATAAATATATAAATTTCAATGATTGATTCAATTTTGAGTGATTGATTTCGGCAGCGAATCTGGTCCAAGGCCTACAATGAGACTGCACGACCAAGGGCTGTGTGACTGGGCAGTCACATTTACTGCAGGCGTGTATATTGTGGTATTCACCATACACCCTACAAGTCATCACCTCTTGTCGAATCTGCACCCAATCAGAATGGATGCATGGTGTAACTTTATCTAATTAATTTATCATGCCGTGACGTCTCCCTTAAAACTAAACCCCCATTTTTTTCTCAAATGGTGATGTTTTTACAATCACACTGGTGACAGATGCATTACAATAGGTTAGCTTGTGAACACAATTCCATGCTAATAACATCATATATTACTCAAGTAGCATGTCCATCAGTCTGAAAACCATTAGATCACACCCTTGTTAAGGCAATAAACTCCTGACGGACCAGATCCATTTTTAGGGGACCGTCACCTCACGTAATATATGTGCTGAATATATAGCAAACTCCATAGTGGAGTGAACTATAAGCAATGTCAAATGTATATATCTTGTTGGTAATTTTCAGAGTTGAATATTATATTAAAAAAATAATAACAACGGTGTATTTTTGACCATTGATATATGATACCTCCAATCTTTGACCAACAAAATGACACGTGTTGGTGGAAAGGCGGCAAGCCCTTGTAATCCCTTGGGAAGATTACGATTGACGCATGTATGTAGGCATATCGCATAGGCATGTGCGTAGACTGATAATCCTTCTGGCGATGTCGTGTAGTTTTGTAGTCGGAATATTGTCAAAGTGTTAAAGCTATAATCTATAGATGAGTGGGTTTGTACATTAGTATTCATAATCTCAAATTCGTCAAGATCATTACGACATATCGCTATACGTACTTCGTTTTACTAATAACTGCTTGGCTCAAACGGCAGTTGGCCATTACTAACACGTTTAATTTTTAAAAAGGATTTCTATAATCCACGCAGATATAAAAGGTTTTTTGTTATTATGACGATTGCTCTTTCCAGTTCTCTGACGATGTAACACTACGCTGACATGGGTGTTATCATGAGGAATTGGTTTCAATCATGTTAAAGGCTTCATCAAGTTTGTAAATAGTGTTATATGTGATACTATATAGACTAGACAATTATGTACAAAATGCAACAGACTAGAGTCTAATTGGCTATTCCGTTCTCACTATATTAAGGTTTGAAGTTATCAATTACAAAAATCCACTTTGTTAAAAACGTCTTTGTCAAGACTAAAGTTACGTCATGTCATACAAACTACAGTACATATACATACTGGACTGGTAAATGGCTTGTAAATACGTTTCCTCAAAGGGTAAAGTCCGACAACGTTCCATCGTATAGTATAAAGGTTGACACTACTACATACCAGACTTTTATTACTTTTAGTGGAGGTCAAAAGTCATTTGAGGTCAAACACTGAACACATACTTTCATCACCGGAAACTTGTGCTTCTAGTTCTCTTGGATTTATCCGTAGCATTTTACACAGTAAATCATACCACGTTGTTATCTCAATTCCTACAATATTACCATTAAAGACGGTGTTCATGCCATCAGGTTTACTTCGTATTTAAGTAATCGTTCACAAAGTGTTATTTTTGGTGTTAAAAAATATAATTCTAAGAATATTATTTATGAAGTTCCTCGGGGTTTCCTTCTGGGACCTGTATTATTTTTACTTTATATTAAAGGGGTAGCTAATACAACCCGTAAGCATTGAGTTTCTTTTCACTAATATGCGCATGATACACAAAAATATATTTCTTTCAGAGAAGGGGATATGGTATCAGCTTTCCATAAAATAGAAAGTTGCATAAACGAACTCTGTCAATGGATGAATAATCGCAAATTGAAACTGAAAATTGGAAAAAGAGAATATATTGTGTTTCGATCTACCTTTTGCCAAACTAACATTCAAATTTCATGTTTGTCTGTTAGTGGCCATAAAATCAATGTCTCTGGAAGTTTAAGATATTTGGGTGCTATTATACGGATCATCTATTCGTCAAATAAATATGCTACAAAAAATAAAAAATACGGCTGCACGTATTGTTAATAAGTCACTAAGCCATAATCACATTAGGCCTATACCTATTCTTTATGATTTAGATTGGCTTCCGGTGAAATCCCGGATTCTCTTTAAAATACTTGTACTTATTTTTCATGGGCTTAAATCTAACCAGCCTCAATATATCAGTAATCTGATTCATTTTTATGAACCTCCTTCTCGCCGAGTGAACATCACATTTCCCCCTATTGTTACATGCAAAAATAATCACCGCGCATCTTGCGCCGAATAAGTTCCGTAGATTGCCCTACACCAACGTATTTCCTCATAATTCTATATAGCAACATATGTCACCATATCATTTTTCAGACGACTTACCCATCATTTCCAAAATCTAGGACTCATTTTCCCCGACTTGTTGAATTTCCCCCACCCTTTGCGCACACTACATCTTTTGAGTACAGATCTACAATTTGTTGATATCACCTATATAGGTTTAGAGGGCCCCAAATGTCAGAACTGCCACAAAATTTATGTCACAGGGATGGATATTGATGGTTGTAATAAGGATGATCACACGAAAGTATCGTATTAGTACATGACTGTGTCAATTAATAACCTTTAAGGCTACAATCCACTCACTATGATTGAGTATATCGGCAGTAAAGGAACACATGTTTCCTAGACCGTACCGAACATAATTATATATACGCGAAAGGAGAAACTACATAATATCGTCACTTTTCATAGCTGAAATATATACGAATGTTATTAATGCTCCATATGTTAGCGAGGTGAACCACGTATGTTCAGTGTTATATATTCGGCTTGCACCAGTATGACCGTGTTGCAATTGTTTTTACTAGTCGAATCGAGGGTAATTTTACCCTCGATTCGACTATAACAATATCGCGACCGGGATTCGGTTTGTCTTGCTCCACGGCGCCTGTAGTCGATTCGCCTTTCGGTATGGGCACTTCGATTTCCTCTACCCCATTGGTTCGTTCGTTGAAGGTCTATGGGACCATATTCGAAATAGGCCTTCGCAAACTGTCCGTTATCTACCTCAGCATTTAGTGTATCATTGTATTTACGTATTTATTGGAGGGCGAAAATAAATTAATGTCAACCCTTTTTTCTTCAAGTTCAAAGTAACCCAATTTGGAGTAAGATTATACATTGTCCTATCGACAATTGGTGTATCTGTATATAATATCCATGTCCCGACAATATCATATTATATCATAGACTGTGGGTTAATTTCCTTGTGGTTTGTTTTTCACTGTGTAGCTCTGCAATCTGTCATTCGGTAATCCGTACCCAAATTTTAAAACTATGGTCCACTCTGTTGTCAATATGATTCAACACAAGTTCCCCATACATCAGTATTCGTGAAAATCGGGGACTTTATCCTCATAATTATGTACATCATGTACACACCAGTGTTATAACCGCAACTATTTAAACATCATGTTAGATATCCGTAGGTTTTACTTTATAAATTCCGTACGGTATATGCATACTATAATTATGATTCAGTGTGTGCCATCCATTTTAGTACATTTAATCAAATGAGCTAATACTGCATTGACCAAATAGATTATTATAACACTGTTATAATACAGAGGCATATCAATG
>JAODAI010107428.1:0-11428 GCA_027575025.1 Scotoplanes globosa | reverse complement strand
GGAATGAATATACCCTACATGGTTGGTGAGAAAGGGGGCCTGAGGTGGACTGGACATATAGAACGTCTGGATGAAAGGTGACTTCCGAAAATGGCGATGTCACATGTGGAGGTTGGTAGAAGGGGTAGGGGGAGACCTCGTTTGACATGGAAGGACCGTGTTGAGAGGGATTTTAGGAGGGCTGGATATGATGGTGATTGGAGGGTCATGGCTACGGATAGGGGGGGTGGAGAGCTTTGGCCAATGATGCGGCTGTCGGTTAGTATTTTCTTCCTCAACCCTCGTTGTGGGTTTAAGAGGTAGAGAGAGAGTAAGTGTTCAATTTTTTATATTCCGTGTTCATTGTTGACTTTGTTATTGTTTGCAGGGCCTTGCAGTGTACCAGTTTCTGATGAGTGGGTTACGATGTATGAATATCAGTTGATCAAGATTGATTGATTATATTTAGTTTAGAAGTGTTCGAAGATCACTGTATTGTTTACTATCATCCAATATATTACACTGAGTATTATACAAGAAGGAACCATATATATAGTCCTATATACCGTTATTTTAATAATTGTATTGCACAATATGTCATAAAGTGTTAAAATCAAGGTATTACTGAATAGTTCTTTACTACGTAGGCCATCTATATTTTTTGTTATATTTTTAAAATTAATTAACATAAATTTGCTCATGTTTAATAGTTATATTAATATCTTACTTTGGTTGTTCTGTGCCCGTTGGCTGTACGATATCGTCCTCAGCTATGGGTGAAACAGTAAACTCTTAATTGAGGTTGGGGTAAGCAAGGGCATGCTCCCCGTAGAAAAATGAGCTCCAAAAAATCCTAACAATGGCAGCAATTGGATGGTGTGAGGGCGATTGCTACAAGAGTTAGGTGATTCCGGCCACCTCCGAAAACTCGGGGACAAAACCGGATCAAAACTGGACCAATGATGATACAAACAAGGAATGGTTTGAATATATTTCCTGGCTCTTTTCAACGCAGTGGTTATGTGAGCCACCCAAAGTCTTTGATATACCAGTTAGAGCCACTGGAATATAATCATGATCACTCCGGATTCAAAGTTTGAACTTCTCCGCCTTGTTGAGTAGTATGTTATAATATATGTATGCATGTAAACAATGCGTCTGATGGATGCATCCGATGAATAGCATTTACTATTAGTAACGGCTATTCGTGGGGTTAGTGTTTTCTAATTAAGGTCATGTGACGCACAATTATCCAATCAAATGTCTAGAATAAACTTGGGTGTTTTATAGTAATTATTATCGTACAATTGTAACAAAATAAAAGAGAAAGCGTAACACAGGTCGTTATTCATTTTTGCAGGAAAACATTGTTTTCTTTCTGACTTGACATTTTCAATGACATGTACAATGGTAGTTTAGAGGGCATGATAATTACAAGCAGAATAGGACTTTCACCAAGCCGGAAAATCTTGGACTCTATATATTTTCTAAGATTGTAACTATCAAAATAAGCCTTTGTCACAGTTATAATAGTTTCGTTAACACCTATAAAAGTCTTTGAATCCCTTGTCGTTAGCCGACACTGCATGAAAGTCATCATATAATATGCTAATACCCAAATTGCTGCTTGTATAAAAAATTAAATATATATTTCATTTGCCCATTAACACTTCCCCCAAGGAATGTGGACCAAAGAGACAAACTTGCAAATTGTCCTAATTATCGTCATAATCCTCCTATCCAACAACATTATTTCTGTTCAAGTTTCATCTTGGATGCAGCAAATATACAAGCTTGTAATAATAATACCCTTCTTTGTGTCTTAAAATTATCTTATCCTACGTAGAAGCAACTAAACTAGACCATTAAAACAACAATAGAGAAACACAAGGTGCTGTAGCTAATCTCTATGAAACAATGAACTACGACAACAATGACCAAACTCTTCTCCCGTCCTCACAATAAAGTACTAGCTCGGTAATACTCACTCTATAAAGTACTTCAGTAATAATAGTAATTATGTTAATAAACAGAGAGAGAGTGTACGGTAGAGAATACTGGTCATTTGAAATGATCTAAATGGTACATTAATAGCACCAAACATTATGTAGTTTATTTTGGTCAGAATTACTACATCTCATCTAGCTGTTCTGTGAATTTTACAACATTGGATTTTTTATCGCCATACTTCCAGATATTATGGCCATTGTCATGCAGGAAAAGACCACACCATTTACAACCCAAGTCCACAACAATTGTACTTGAAGAGAGGTTTTGCATGCGTTTGAATAATGCCATGTCATTATTGTCACCAACCAATCGTTGACTGTTGACAGCCAATCATCAATAGTTACGCCAATACCAAGGGCATTTTTATATTATAATACTGTTAAATTCGATGAAATGACATTTTGTAAATAATTGGATTGTTGGTCATACTCCAGACATTTGGCTATTGTCATGTTGAGCCTGTGACCACATAGTTTATAAGGATTATCACTTCAAGGACGCTGCTAGTGGGGTGGCAATATTTTACTGGATCTCTATCAATCCAGGTAGGCATACCATGGTTACATACCAATGACCATAAAACATTATTGTATATCTCTGTCAACACAGGTATGCATACAATGGTTACATACCAATGACCATGAAACGGTATTGTATATCTCTGTCAACACCGGTAGGCATACAATGGTTACATACCAATGACCATGAAACGGTATTGTATATCTCTGTCAACACCGGTAGGCACCAGTGTACCATGAAACACTATCTCTCTCCACACAGGTAGCAGGCCTGGAAATAAGGTATCGGGAGGGCAACGCCAATTTATTCAGGTTTAGAGGGCATAAATTATGCATCTTAGAGGGCACCAAAGCCAAAGTCAATAGTTTGTGTTAACTACTATGCAAAAGTTTTGTTTTCAGAGGGAGGGCACATTTTCTGAGGGAGGGCACAAAGGCCATTTGGCCTTGGAAAATGTTTTATTCTGAAGGTCACCAAGGCCATTGACAAAAATACCAAGGCCATGGCCTCCGTTTAATTCCAGGCCTGAGGTAGGTAGACCATGGAGTCACCATGATACACTATCTCTCTTCACACAGGTAGACAGGCAATCCAGTTCATGGCATCTGGAAGTACAACTACACATTTTGGCAAAATGAGAATTAGTCAAAAGACACACATATATGTTACAGCCTAGTTGGAGTTGTCTTCAATAAAGTGGACATAAAAACTTAAAATAACAAATTTTAAAACTTATATAGCTACCAAAAAAATTGGCGTTTGTCTCATTCACGGAGGAGCGGAATATTCCGGAAACGTCCGATAAATGCAGTTGCACTGGAAGCGTTGTGTGACCTTGTATGGTGACCCAGACTGGTGATATTCAGGCGTTATATAACTCAACATATTACATAGTAATAGATATTGTCACATGGTGGACACAAAACACAATAAAACAGTATCTTTTGTAACCGTGACAACCTAATTAACATGCTAAAATAAGACTATGTACTGAAGAACACTGTACAGTTGTTAAAATAATTTAACATTTTCAATGATTTTATGCATAATCGTTGGCAAAATAATCTGTGTTCAGAGATTTGTATAATGAGTAAATGATATAAATAAATTAGCTCTATTATTTTGTCTTGAAATCAATTTCGTCCTGCAAATGTTACAATTTCTAATCTATTATTAAATTTGTTGATGATGACGTTCTCTGTTTCTACTCGTATTTTGCAGCAATTGGACTTGCCGAACCAAACAACCGAGCTTAATTTCTGAGAAATAAACCACAATTTACCGGTACTTTGCAAATGAAGTTAATTATTGTGCAATAAATTAAGAAAAATTGTATAAACAACTAAATATCAATCTTACAATTGTTTGTACTGAATTAAAATTGCATGGATTTGATCGATCAAGTTTAATGGCCCTTTTTCAATAACAGGACTATGTAGCTTGATTGATTAGGTATCCTGGTCCTTTCCAATAACATAGTTGATTGAGCCACCTACATACATCCTTAGATATGCTAGGAAGAGCCACTGGGATATACTAGGATGACCAGATTCGAACCAATTAAGATTACATGTCAGATACAGTATCCACTGAGCTAACCAATCAAGTACTATAACAACCAGGCTGGGATTAACCAATGGCACATGCCATGAAACAGACCCTGGAATCAAACCACCGACCTTCTCACCGTCACTCCCATCGCTCTATCCAATGAGCTAATTGGCTGCGTGTGAAATAAAGCTCAGTGTCTTTAACACTATCGCATACATTTATGTGATGCTATACAGCTGGGGCTACATAGCATTATAAACAGGTAGTTGCAATAGATTGACTCATAGTCTTTAATGGATCATTTCTAACCTTTTTTCCCTAGTTGAGGATCACTGGATAACAAGACTGTTATTCAGCGCTCAAGATCAAGCGAGAAGGAAACATTGCAACCATTTTAAAAGTTTTGGTTTGACCCAGCCTCCAGTGGTCTTGAAACCATGCAGACAAGGAACTACTATCAGCCTCCCGGCTCACAGGCGGATGTTCCACCCTTTGGTGTGGACGGTACTGTAACAGCAGCAGAACTACTATCAGTCTCCCGGCTCACAGGCGGATGTTCCACCCTTTGGTGTGGACGGTACTGTAACAGCAGCAGAACTACTATCAGTATCCCGGCTCACAGGCGGATGTTCCACCCTTTGGTGTGGACGGTAGTCTATCAGTCTCCCGGCTCACAGGCGGATGTTCCACCCTTTGGTGTGGACGGTATTGCAATGGCAGATAAGACTCTTCATTGAGTCTGTTTCCTCGTGGCCCTTTTCAATGCAGAGGTTACCATGAGCCACCCTAAGCCTTTGATATACCAGTTGGAGCCACTGGTATATCCTTCTGTATTCTAACCCCATATCATGTGATCACAAGTCCAACGCTCTATCAACTGAGCTAGACTTTGAGGAGAAATGCATCGTATATATTACATATATTACAATTCTCAATATTTTCGAGGCTAGTGACAATTGGTACTTCTGAAGCTTATATATTATGTGCATATAAATTATGTTTGTAACCCCACCCACAGGAGCAGCTTATGTGCCCCATTAAAATCTCAGTACTATGGCCTCGGCCCCTACCTGCCACAGTCCACATCGCACACGTCGTTAAAATGGTTAATAAAATAAAACCCGCTGTGCAGCACCGGTAAAATGGATAACGAGAAATTGAAGGAGAATGTTAAATAGCTGCGCTTAAGGAGGAAGTATTTGCACCACGTTACAACGTTACCATGCCGTTGTCCTAATCATCCCGTGGGAGTTGCATTAGACAACTAATCTCTCCCAAAGACAAACAGGAAGAATACAATCATATGGAATAACTGGGGAGAGATCGTGTCGCATCGAACCTTCGCTGACAATCTTCACAGTAACTAGAATTATTGTACAAATAAATTAAAATCAATTTTGAATAATTGCTTGCTGGGGGGATCGCGCTACGAAGCATAAACGACACAGGCGCGGATACATTTAAATAATTTATTAGAGCTACATTATTTTGTCACACATTTGTGCAGAAACAACTTATGAGAAGAATATAATAAATACTCTTATAATTTTCAAGTACTGTTTGGACAGTTCTTCCACACACCATCCCGTGATACTGCTATTCCTTAATACTGCAGGTGTCAAACAACCCCCAAAAGGAAAACCATTGGGGTGAAATGCAATATTTTAACAATCTTTGTTGTCGTAATCATTGAGGAAGACCATTTTTGTGACTTGACGTTCTAATAGATTGTCAAAGCTGTTAATATACCAGTTGGAGCCACTGGAATATGTAATGCACCATGGCAGATCGGGTATTATGTCGGCGTTCTCGGTTTCCTCCAAAATCCACCACAAATCCAATGGAAAATGACCAACTCCAGTAAAAAACTAAGTAACCTAGAAAATTAATAATTTCTTGTTTTAGGTATCAAAATAAAGCTATTGGTCTCCTTTTTCTTTTTACATAAATATCTCAACATGACCCAGGGCCGACATAATCTCTGATCTGCCATCGTGCATCACATATAGTCATCGTCACCCCACCATGGATTCAAACCCCAGACCTTCCAATCACAAGTCTCTACGCTCTAGCTGCAGAGCTGACCTACCAGGATGAACCGTGAATACGTAGTACACCATCGTTGGCGATATATAATATCAGCCGCTAGTTAACATCGTTGCCAATATATAATATCAGCAACCATTTAATGGGAGAGGAGGGAATTGAAAATCGTCAATCGTCACGCCACTCTTTGACGACGCAAGGGAAACACTTTATTACGAACAATGGAATGTAATATTAACGGCGTTCCATTCATCCTCCTGCAGATAGATTCTGCAGATTGCAGAGAGACAACATTGAAATTTACCAGTGACTCGATGAATAAGGACCGAAAGTCAATTTGAAACGTAATAATGTGTCCATGGAATGACAAACGTCTCATAAATAGTAGAGCATTCGTCTTAATACTGGACATGTCCTACCTACCTCTGGGCCAAGTAGGACCGAATACGGGAAAGCATGATTTCATTCATTATATATGTACACTTTGTTTATATAATATAAATTATTTGATCTCCTCCCTCAAGCTTAATCTACCTCGATACCGACAGCAACATGCACTACATAACTTGTCATTGTGACTGTCTGTTAGTAAACCTTGTTCATTAAATAATTACAACGGATAGGAGGAGTAAAACACAGATTATTCACAAAATGATCCCCCTCTCCTCAGACAAAACATAATAATAATAATTTGATGAAACGGGACAGAATGAAGAAAGAACCAATAATTGAACAGAAAGTAACAAACAGTGGATAAATTAACATTTGGCATGCACAAAATGGCAGACAAGCACATACATAAACACACAACCACTCCTAATAATACATGAAATACACCATGAAAGCGGCCAGATTAAATACTCTTAGCTCCCTCCCTCCTCACACCACATATCAAACAGGCACTTGAGCAATGGTCCAGAAAACCGGGACTTTGCCTCAAAAAAGATATATTTACACAACATGACTTCTTACTTTTATCGTAATGCATCGCTGAATCTAACCGTTACGTTGTGCCCTGTGGCTCTCTTCAACAACGCGGCTATATATCGTCAGACACACCAGCATGTAGCCATCAATGCAGATTGATGAACTGATCCAGACGGGTATATGTCGTCAGATAAACCAGAATAATAGCCATCAATTCAGATTGATGAACTGATCCAGACGGGTATATGTCGTCAGACACACCAGAATAATAGCCATATGATTGATGAACTGATCCAGACGGGTATATGTCGTCAGATAACCAGAATAATAGCCATATGATTGATTGACTGATCAGACGGGTATATGTCGTCACAGAATAATACAGATTGATGAACTGAGAGTCATCAGAATACAGTCATCATCACTCCACTCCATATTTGAACTTCTGAATTTGGAAAGTAAACTTATCCTAATTTTGATGAGATTCTCAAAGATTTTGAACTCCGGGTGACAATTTTTTCTGGAATTTTAACACAGTTTGAGAAATAAAAACATTGGGTTTCTTGTCTCTTTCCTATTTAAAGTGATCAATGAAGAAATATAAATAAATACCTATAAATTAAAAGTTCACATCGGGTGGTCATCCAATGAATAAACTTTTGTCAAATTATCGTAATGCATCACTGAGTTTAACAGTTACATTCTGTCTAGTAGAACACCAGAATATACACAGATTGATGAACCGATTACGTGTACTGGCCCTTTTCAACGCAGAGGCTATATGAGCCACACACAGCCTTTGATACACCAGTTAGAGTCATCAGAATATAGTGGCTCTCTTCAACAACGCGGGTATATGTCGTCAGAAATACCAGAATAATAGCCATCAACACGGATTGATGAACCTATTATGTTTACTGGCCCTTTTCAACGTAGAGGCTATGTGAACCACCCACAGCCTTTGATAAACCAGTTAGAGTCATCAGAATACAGAGTCATCATTACTCCGTATTTGAACTCCTGAATTTGGAAAGCAAACCTACCACAGTTTTGATAAGATTCTCAAAGATTTTAAACTTGAGGTGACAATTTTTTAACAGAATCTAAATTGATTAGGTTTCTTGACTCTTGCCTACAACTGTATAAGCACTGGCTTGGAAGGCTAAGCGATCACCGAAGAAATATAAATAAATACCTATAAATTACAACTTCATGTCGGGTGCTCATCCAATGATAAAACTTATGTCAAATATCACCAGATTGTTGGCGGTGCTCCAAAATCATATCATGAAAGTGACACGCCCACATGTCCCACTTTGTGAGGGTCTTTGGTATGACCCGACCGCATAAAATAAGTTGAATGGGACCGACTGACCTCCGTTTTATTCCAATTTGAATAATTTATTTTATATAAATACTATTTTACTACGTTACATATACAAAATGATTATGCAAGTGTTGGTAGTATTGATTCATTGGGTTCTCTGGCCCTTTTCAACGCAGATGCTATATGAGCCATCCAAAGCCTTTGGTATTCTGATCGATTGATTGATTGGCTATATCGCCAACCCTTTTCAATGACAAGCCACCCAAAGAGATGAAGAGACTCTATGTTAAGCTGACCCAGCTTGTGAGGGATTTACAAACTACATTGTGTATCACAACATTCTAAATTCCATACATTATACTTTGATTCCAGGTTAAATGTTGAATTGGCTGGCATTTATAACCCAGGAACTATGTAAAGTGAGTGTCCGTAACAGCTACCAACCTACTACTGCTATATAATGTATGTTGACCGCATGAAGCTCTGCAAGGGTTGATTGTTGTTAGTGTGCATGACGGCCCATATTACCAAAGGAAGGTTAACCAGTGTGCCGGTCACAACTCATACAGTAATCAGCTGCTGACAAGCTTTACAAGTCATGATTAGCGACCATATTTAAAATTAAAACACACAGAGAAAGGAGCACTGTCGTGCCTGCTAATAATTAATATGGCGGGGGCCATATTTGTGATGACAAGCAACGCTACTCCGATGAGATTCTTGTTAGTTTCTTTAATCTCCAGTTAGTGATTTTATTAAAGTTCTTATGTTGACCGGTACTATGGAAAGTGACCCAGATGACAGCACTTTACTGCACTCTCTGGACGACACCGCCTGGACCGCCCTCCCCCCGCATGTCAAAAGGATCTAATTTACAGACAGACAGGAGGGGGAATATGACCTTTAGCCTATTTGAGAGGATCACTGGATTGATGACCATGCTCCAAAACACTGAGCACCAAGCACGAAGTTGGCGGTTAGCACAGTTAAAGTCTTGTTTTATATGACCGCGACTGTAAACCAACTGCAGTGGCTTATAGTCACGGTCATTGTCCACAAAACATTATTAGTACAACGGAACAACTCCTGGCTGGTCAGTGGTTGAACTTGATCCAGTTGTTTCACGGCTCATCAATAACCATTTAGTTTAGTAGCAGGTTTATTATTGATTGGTTATCCTACACTTTTCACAACAATGATTGATTGATTGATAGGCTTCCTGGCCCTTTTTAATGCCAAAGTTTTATGGGCCACTCAAAGCCTTTGATATACCAAAGGTAATGCCACTGGAATCAAATAATCATCACTCCGTATTTGAGCTTTTTATCGACCGAGACAAGAGGTCATAAACACTGGATTCATGATTCAATCCTCTTTCACTGATCATCAGGCAGGAAGATCACCCGACCCTGTTCCACCCCCGACCCTGCAAATCTTCATCATTGATCACCCGGTCTGTTTTATGGTTTTCACCCGACCCTGTAAGTCTTCCTCATTGTAAGATTGAGCAGTCAGCGACACGCTAGCACACAACACATGCTAGATCGGCTGATTAGGTATCCTGGCCCTTTTTAACACAGAGGTTATAAGAGCCACCCAAAACATTTGATATACCACTAAGGTTAGGTTTCCTGGCTCTTTTCAACACAGAGGTTATTACGAGTCACCCCAAACCTTTGATATATCAGTTAGATTAGGTAGATTTAACACAGAGGTTATATGAGCCACCATTTATCGAGGAATTTGGTCAAATCTTCATTTTGTCTATTGAGATCCTTATTTAAAAATATGATTTGATACACTTACTTTTATGTATGTAATTTTACCTTATTTTCTTTTGGAAATTATTAAACTGGCATGTACTTCGAAAGTAAATAGTGTTCTAAAATGGTGCATGATGGGAAATCTTTATACGATGTTCGAAATGATCTAAATATTACAAGTGACTCGACAGAACACTTTGAACATTTTGGTCTTTTGTAGGCAACATTTTACGTGTAAAATGATATGACTTTATCAGAATTGTGGCTGTTCACAGCATTTAAAATCTGAAAGAGGAAAATGTAAAGAGTATTTATTGGTCAAAAATTTACCCCATTACCTTTAACTTTATTTAATATTTGGAAACTGTCCTTAAGTGATCGGAATCTGGTACCACCTTGCTACTTAGGAAAAACTTATAAATCAACAATTTAGAGTGCAGCACTTGGTCCTCCTAGTCCAACAGATAACTGGATAAAGTCAGTCACTTCTTATATTGCAATGAAATGATCGTAGGAATATTATATAAATAGTAATAGGATTGTCGGTGGATGGGACGTGGTGGACTTACGGGACAGAACATAATTATTATTTGAAATCATTAACAGGAGAGGAGGCTAGTCTCCCTCTGGTCTTGACCCAAGTAGAGCTAACTTCAGCCGATCTACATCCACTCGGAACGATAAATCTCTTACGGAAGTCCTCTAACTAACCAATCAATAAACAATATGCTGCCTCATTCTGCATTCAGTAACACATATCTTCTCTACAGAAAAGTAGAATCCTTGGCACAAAACAACAGTTTCAAAAGATTATGATGCACAAAAACCTAGACGACTGTAATATAGTCATCCTGATCACTCACTCTGGTCTCAAACCCACAATATTGATAATTACAAGTCAGAGACCCTCTGTCGACCTGATCACTCTGGTAGTATCAAAACCACAACATTGATAATTACAAGTCAGAGACACTCTGTGCACCGAGGCTAATCAGACAGACAGGTTGCACCGGTTCATGAATTGGTCAGTCAGGCTTTGGCAGGCTATTATGATGATGAGATATCTATAAAATCTAAGGCATTTTATGAGGCTATGCCATAAGCCACTTACGATACCTAGTTGGCAACCATAATTTTAAATTGGAAATATATATATATAATATACAATTTGGATTCCACTGAGTTTATGAGAGTGTTTGTCTTTCAACTTGTGCAGTTTCAATTTGTATTTCAGTTCTTATTTTTCAATAGTACATCTACCTAGAATTATTCTTCTGCCCGAGACCTCTCGTTAAATATACCCCTC
>JAODAI010107317.1:0-11428 GCA_027575025.1 Scotoplanes globosa | reverse complement strand
GACTTCTCATTTCGAATCTCGACATCTCATTTCGAATGTCGACATCTCGAGTTGAATGTCGACATCTCGAATTGAATCTCGACATCTCGAATTGAATCTCGACATCTCGAATTGAATCTCGACTTCTCATTTCCAATCTCGGTTTTTGAACGCAACGGCGTTCCGTACGTTGGCTCATTTGAAAGTTGAATACCATATTCAGATATCAAAGACACCTTTCGGTGACAATTGTCAATGTGTTGATCTCGATACGACCTTCGTAAGAGCTCCACGATAATACATAGTATATGTGATGGCAGATCAGGTACTATGTCAGTCCTTGGGTCGTGTTAAGGTATCCGCGTAAAGAGAAAGAACGGACCATTATCTTTATTTTGATACCAAGGTAATAAAATATTAAAGTTACTAATTTATTTGAATGGAGTCTGTAGTATTATATTGAACATATGATATATTTTTAAGTAAAACCTCCACTATCTCAAAATGAAGAATGCTGACATAATAACTGATCTGCCGTGATGCATCACATGTTGAAATGTTGAAATAAATTGTAGGTTACTCAAAAATCATGTTTGGTCAAGTAATGTTAGCGTAACGTTATAATTGCCATATTGATTTTTATGTTACTAATATTATACTTTTCTAGCTGTCAATTATGTAATTTAAGACAAAAGACCGTTTCTTGTTAAATAGTTGATTATATATATCACTATAACTATGGATTGTATTTCTATACACTGTTATACATTATTTATACTATAAATTATAAAACCCACACAGACCTTCACATCATTTAAATAGGTAGGCCAGATTGGGTTACACCGTCACCATCAACTATTTGTAGGTCCACTGGCCCTTAAGACTGTTGTGTAAGACAACTACAATTGAATAGACTGCCTGATATGTTAAATCATAAAAAACTTTTTTTATATATGGTGGACAACAGTCGAGTAAGGGGGCCGTCTATGTTGATGCACTTCGCATGCTAGGTACAGTACAGACCTCGTTAAGGTCTCCCGACTATCTGTCACTGGACCTTGACAAGGTATAGGTACAGTAATGCAAACTTCGCATGCTAGGTGCAGTAATGCAAACTGGCCACTGGTTAAATGTGTGTATGACTATGCATGCCTTGTTGGGTCTTATGAAAATCATAATGGTTACCTTGAACAGTATCTTATTATTGTTGACAAAATTGTCTAAGAGTTAAATGTTATCAAGAGTGGGGAAATGGTGATTGACTTTCGAAAATCTCGAGTTGGTTCCGAATGATGTTGATAGCAAGGATACTAATGAGGAGTGTTGGATACTTATCAGCAGTAATAATTGATAATCATCTTGTATGGCTTAAATATGAATATATTGATTACATTGTGAAGAACATTAGTTCTATAGAACGTATTGCCTTTCGTACTATATGAACTTGAATAGATTTGAAGTGTATAACATTATTGCAATGTTAATATAATACAATATGTGATGTATGCTGGAAGATTGGTAGCATATATGCATGACATACTGATACCGTTACAATCGACACCGGGCATTGTTAGACCAAATAAAAAATCAGTTGATTGTCCGGATTTTACAATAAATCGAAGGATGAAGAGCGCATTTTTTATTTATTTTTTGGAAATTGACAGACATACAAAATTGTTCTAACAGCTCCTAAATCAACTGTAATGCATTTTAAAGTATGTTCATCATGGGTATACGTCATAACTGCACCATTTCCGAGTGTTTTCTAGGGTTTTTATGACTTTAAATATTAATTTTATCTATTTTTTGGAATATTTGGTGACATTTCCAAGAAAAAAATAAAATATGATGCGGCTGGTATAAAATGATGCGGGCGGGGACGATGAACTGTTTATTGTATTTGGCCTTAGACATGGGTAATCGGATTATTGGGGATGTCGTCCAACAGTGACACCATCCCATAAACATCTCCTAGATATACACAAATTATGTGTGATAAGATAAGATAATGTAAGATCAACTTTGTTGAACCCACACGGGGTAATTCGATGCTCGCATAAACATACAAATGACATAGCGTAGTGGAATACAATACTACATAAAACGGTACATAAATATAAAATCCTAATAATATTCAAATACCAATTTACGCAATTACCTCCAAGTAGGCCTTTATTCGCTCCTGGCGTTGTGGACATTTATATGCACACCTCAACTAGACTACATTTTCTTACATATCATGCAATGTTGACTCCAATGTGCGAATAAGCATTAAAAGACGTAAAACAGTTACATTTGAATGTAATAATGCTATTTAAAAGTTACGTTGTCTCAATTTTTCCTAGTCGAGGATCATCACTGGATTGTTAACAATACTCCAATATCGTAAATTCAAAATCACCAAGAGGGCGACATGCATGTATCATTTTGATTAAATTATTTACCCGCTCATAAATAACTGCTCATTACTGAGATTTGATTTAATATAGGATAATAAGATAATAATGACATTATTATACATATACCTGGTAATTCAATACTAGCATAAACTAAACAAATGGTATATAGAACGTGATAAAAGAAAAGACACTAAAATAGAATTTCCCATATATACAACATACTATTATACTATAGGGCTATCTCAATTGCAATAAATGAATCTACAAGTAATGATGTACATCGTAAAGATAACATAATAATAAAATGGAGTTTCGTGCATTATGGGATAAAGGAGAATATCTATTTGTGTGTGGTGAAAGCAGCTTGGTCCTATATACCACAGCATGATATTGTGATACACTATCCAAATGAACATGGCCGGGTGGATGAAACACGTCTCATTTGTGGAGTTTGAAAAAAAACTGTTTGGTTGCTATATGGTGGTAATGCATTGCTAGACTTGTTGATAAAAAGAAAATAGATACTATAGTTGGACAGGCCAATCATATTATTGGATAGTGCTAGCCATCAGTAGCCTCGTCGTATACCAACATCTCCTAGAGGTTAGGCTACTCAAACAATTATTCGCGATGTGTTTCATCCTCTCCAAATTCATCTGGACAACGCTGTTGTTACACCGGCACAGTGGTAAGGCGAGGATGTCGTTAGCTAATACCAATAGGAAGCGATACCACCCTTTCACCCCACAATGTATGACACTTCACAATAATATTTTTTAAATTTAATCTTGGTGTACATTACTTGCAGATCTATATTCTAACTAGATGCTTTATTATATAGTAAGCTTTGCAAAACCATAATTCATTTTTCGATTAACAGAGTTGATCAATTGGATATTTAATTAAATGGCTTGGACTTAAAAAAATAAGAAAAGGCATGAAGTATACACTTTATGTGAGGCCAAAATGAAAAACGGCTCTAAATACAACAACTTTGAGACCGAAAACGTTTAAAAATAACCACATTCGTAGACAACTTAACTGTTAAAGCATTGCTCAATATAACTTTAATTATATTTGCATTTGACAATAACGTAACAATCGTATAACCTATGCGACAAATTTAACCCCAAGCGCACCACCGACCACTTTCATCTGTGAAGGACGTATGTGATAAAAATCACACATGCATACGTCAGTCAGGAAATAAATGTATAGCCATCACAGACTGACAGAGGCTATTTTGAGATATCAGAAGGATTTCTGTTTCGTTTTCAAAAGTTACTTTCTCTGAATAGGTACACATTTACAGAAATGCCCACAGATAATCATGACTATCATTTGTAAGTAGTTTAGAAATTAGCCCATTCCTGAATTGCCGCGCACCATACAAGCGACTAATTCCATCTTACACCCTGCTAAATTATGACTGTGCAGCATACATCATTTTGAAACATATTTTTCAATCCAGATAACACAACTGTAAAAAGAGGAACATTTTCTTAGGCTAAACTAACCTTAATTTTCATCATTTCTTTTTGTTTTTCGACAGAAACGTTAACAATCTTCATGCAAAATGTGCTGTTTGTAGTCCCACAAGAAGAGACAACCTATTCGAAACAGTTTTAGTTTTCCGGGCAAAATAAGCTGTAGATGGATACTGAGTCCAATAAAAGCTGTCTGAACAATCCCATGAAGACACGGAACCGCAGCTGATTACACCGTATATCATAAACATAAAGTATACCCTTTAACCCAGATGTTCAGCTTACAAGTACGAAATATGATCATGCCTAATGTAAATAATATGCATTGCTTTGTGTGCATTGGCCATTAGTCCCTGGCAGACTATAGCTCTCTCTCTCTACCTCCTGAATCCCTAACAAGGGGTGAGGAAGAATACACTAACAAACTGCCGCGTCATTGGCCAACGCTCTCCACCTCCCTCTATCCATGGCCCTAACCCTTCAATCGCCATCTCCCCCAGCCCTCCTAAAATCCCCCTCAACACACTCCTTCCACCTCAAGCGAAGCCTATATCAGAAATAATACAAAGAGCTATAATATGTATATATGCATGCCCACTCTTGGCATAGGCCTATACCGAATTGTGTATTTAAGTATCTTCCCATTTTAGCACCGATTTATTTGTCAGAAATGATTTTCAGAAGTGCAATATTCCATAACACGTTCCACAACATTTCTTTTACTAGTCGCAAATTATTTGAAGATCACCCTTTTAGAGTTGTAAATATGAAGTGTCAATACAATAACAGCGTATAACTTTTTGAGAAAACGAGGGTGTAAACTGTAAACTCTTATTGATTTTTAAATATTCAAAAACAATGGAAATCGATTTTGGCATATATAATTATGATTGGAAGTGCAACAAATGTATTGAAAGCATAGTAAAGAATAGTATAATATTCTCATTGAGGAAAATTATCAGCCGCGATCTCTCCTTGAAAAGTGTCAATTGAAGATAGGCCTACAACTTGAAAAATTGCAAAATGTATTCCAGAAATACAAAATAGAAATTCAATGAATTTACAATTAGGAGTGTGAATATTTAAGGTTTTATCATTTTAGCTGACAGCCACTTTGACTGTACATTCTACTATTTTTACAGTTCTTAAAGTCCATGTTCTGACCAAACCCCAAGGCGTCCGAACTTTCTCTGACTTATTGCAGACTTCACTATTGCACTCTGCCTCCCTTAATTTTGGATGGATCGTCTTCAAGCACTCTAATCCATTCTTAATCCACTTGACAGGCTTTCGAATGTACGGTGGTCACGTGTGGGTTTCGTTCGGCTGAATCACGACTCATGTCAGTCCAAGTCGTGGTCAAGCACCCACCCGCTTGACAAGCCCTACTTCACAAGTCCCCCCTCCCCCTCCCCCTGTGAGATTGGTATGTAGGCCTATGTCTTTTATAGTATCATACAGACAACAAGCTATAGCGGTATAGAGGAAAGCAGTGACATCCCACACCTCATGAATGATACGACCGATATAATGCGTCCGTCAAACGTATATATAAAAGGTCCACGTTGTCGAATTTGTAGGAACCACCGGTTTGCAAGACATCAGCCGAAAACGCGGAGCAACGCATGCACCGGTGGATGACTAAATCATTATATTTGGTAGGCCTACTTCAATTTGAATTGACATAGTGTGCGCAACACTAGGTTTGTTTTACTAGTCGGTACGTGGTTTCACTTTCATCGATATGGGACATCGTTCAGACTTCAAAAGATTTTTACTAAGACCCACATTATTATGGTCTTAACAAAGACTTGGGTGCTTTAAGTCAATATTAATTTCATCGATTTAGTCTCCATTCGTTGTTGTCGACCCCAGCTTAGTGGAGTATGATTTAGAAGATTTCGAATATGAATCGTAGGCCTACCAATTGGTCCAATAATTTCTCCCGAAGAATAACAATTGGTCTAGGGTTTTCGCCCGAAGATTCAAGGGTGAATAGCAATAAATTGGTCCAGTTATTTCTGATCCGCCCGAAGATTCGAGGGTGAATAGGCCCCACCTTCTGCTTATTTCGACTACCGATGCACACAGCCTTACATTTATAGACGTAGAAAAACATACCCCAATCCTCCGACCAATTAAAATACTGTTTAGCTAATATGCTTACTAATCGAATATACGTACTGTATGTTAGTAACTTCACGGGAAACATCCCGAGCGATATGCACAATAGCACGGCTTACCTCTAGGAACTCGAACAAAACTGCACGATCCAACAAGACTTTAATAAGTTAGTTCTGTTTGAAATAAATAAATAATTGGATTATAGTGAATGAAATAATTGGGTTTCTTGTCCCTTTTCAACGCAGCGGTTATATCAGTCTCCTAAAGCCTTTGATATACCAGTTAGAGCCACTGGTATAAAACAATCACCACTCCGGGTTCGAACTCCTCACCTTGCGCTCTACCAAATGAGCCATCTTCGTCCAGGCAGGGCAGGCTAACATTTTTGGCGAAATTAGGCATGTGACTATACAGGGGCATCCGCAGAAATTGCGAGATGTATGTGAACTTTTCGATTCCCAGACTCTTTGCATAGCTATTTCTGACGATGCCTGGCCCAGAATAAATTGCATATTTTTCTCTCAACTCTCCCATTACTCCCGTATAATTGGAGTAAGACGGTTCTCGCCGAATAAATCCTATTTCTGACCCGAACTTACTTGTTTGCCCCGACTTTTATATACAAAAAGTTTGCACAGCGCTTTGCACCGAATACACTTTTTTCTTAAAACTAACTAATTTCCACACACAATTGTGCAGAGATGCCAAGGTTCAGCATTTTTTGGGAGGCTGCGAATGTATTCCGCTCCCTGAAGGTGTATATTAAGGTGTGGAATAAAAATAATAAAAATAATAACAAAGGAAATGCGGGAGATTTAGGCACTTAGGCAGGTGGGCGCAATGTGACCTCAAAATGCGGGTGACACCCGCCAAATGCGGGTGACTTGGCAGCTATGTATTATTATGTACCAAATGTGCGCCGAGTAAACTATGTTTTCTCTCGCTATAACTCACGTTTCCACGAATTATTATATTATGACAAAAATATTCACAACATACTTTTCACTCGCCTGTTTCATTTTACCCGACTCAGACCATTCCTGGATTGGTTGCGAAAGTAGGGTGGCGTGTGAGTGTGCTCCCCCTCCCTCTTTATTTTTTGCGGAGAATGGAGGCGTCTACAGTAGGTGCATTTTCCTGACATTTTCTCCTCGATAGGATCATATACACATGTATAATGTATTACACAGGTGCATATATAGGCTTATATATAAAATGTATACATATTGGGGGCATAATGCACACATTTTCTGGCCGTACGTATAGCGGGTGTGCAATTTGTATGAGTAGGCCTACTGTACTTGTCGAATAGAGGGTAATTTGAATACATACAGTGATAATTTGATGCTTGGCTGGCCAATCACATTGTTGAAAACCGATGACGCCCACTATTTGCTAAAGATTGACAGTTCTGTTAATTTTGTATACACTTTGAAATCAGATTATGACAGAGAGAGAGAGAGAGATAAATAGTTGCTTAACGGCTCATCAACAGCTGTGGTTATATAAGTGCCAGATAGTTTTAAAATTCAAATTCCATTCAGGAAATTACCATTCAGGAAATTTAAACGATACAAACAGATCCCGGGACCGCAGTTTTACGTCCTCATCCGATGGACGCCCCTCACCAGGCTTAGCCTATGAACCGACATAGTTACCGGGGTGTGGCCGCTGCCATATATAGACAGCTACTGGGAGCCACTGGTGAGAGTTGAGTGATTGTATATACCTCAGACCTTCATTTATAAGGAACGCCAGCGCGATCAGGCTCCATGTATGTCCTTAAAAGTGATCAGGAGATCAAGTTATTGCTCTCCTAAAAAAAAATCTGGAGGTAAAACTTGTGTTGCTCTGCTAATATTGGTCTCAAATCGCAATGTGATATTAATGATATATACTCTTATATTTGGACCGATTGTACTAGAAATAGACCAGAAAAAATAATATGTAAAATGTACAGGAGAGCGAATTGATCTTCTTAAATCTCCCAGGAGCTCAAGTTACAGCTCTCCTGAGATTGTCATACATGAAGGTCTGAGGTCTGTGACCGACTATTAATACTGATAAACAGCCGAAATAGCAGCTACTTTAATAATGACAGTGTTCAACCACCAAAGTCAGATGTCTGCTAAGCTTCATAGCTGCCAGTTGTCTTAAGACCTTCATTTATAAGGAGCGCCGGCGCGATCGCGCTCCAAGACGCTCCTGAAAAGTCCTCAGGAGAGCAATTGATTGCTCTGCTAATATTGGTCCAAAATCGCAATGTGATATTAATGATATATAGTCCGTTACATTTAGCCCTAAATTGTGCAAGAAATATAGACCAGAAAAAAAGGTGTGAAATGTTCACACAAAATGTGTGAAAAGCTCTCCGTAATCTCCAAGGAGCTGAAAAAACAGCTCTCCTGAGATTCTCGTACGTGAAGGTCTGTGTCTTATTTTTAAAGTATGTTGATGTGTAAGATGCCTGCTAAACTTCATAGCTGCCACTTGTCTTATTTCTAAAGTATGTTGATGTGTTGGATGCCTGCTAGGAATGAAGCTGTCACTTATCTTATTTCTAAGGTATTTTGATGTGTTGGATGCCTGCTAAGAATGAAGATGCAACTTGTCTTATTCCTAAGGTATTTTGATATGACGGATGGCTGCTAAGCATGAAGATGCAACTTGTCTTATTTCTAAGGTACATGGCTGCTAAGAATGAAGATGCAACTTGTCTTATTTCTAAGGTATTTTGATGTGACGGATGCCTGCTAAGAATGAAGATGCAACTTGTCTTATTTCTAAAGTATTTTGATGTGACTCAACGCTGCCTCGAATCCTCCGTCTCCTGACACGAAGGGGTGTCTTATACTACCACTTGAGCAAACTATTGATTGTTTAGGTTATAGTGTTGAATAGCTCAATTGTAATACTGAGGTTTAACAGCACGGCCCTAAAGATTTTTTCCAGTCGTAGATCACTGGATTATTGACCAAGCTCGAGAAATCTTGTACGCTGAACATCAAGCGAGAAGGTGGCATATAAATGTACCAATTTTAAACTTTTTCTTCTGAGACCGGATGTGTAGATAGATGGATATACATTTTAGCATCAGATCAATGCAATGGTTATATAATGCTAATCAAATGATATTACAGTTGTCACATTAAATATATCATTCAGCAGATGCCACACATACCTGCGACTTGAGTTGTGATTCAACTTGGTGGCGGCGATGCTGAGGTTCTTTTGTCCAATCTTGAGCACCTTGTATGCTTCATCGGCATTGCAGACCTGGATCTCATGAAGACCTGGGTTAAAAAGTAAAATAACCGTTACAGACTTTTAAAGATTCAAAGGTGATTGTCAAATGGGTACATATAGTTGTGACAAAGACCCCGGAATCCCAGGGCCCACACAAAATTAACGGTCCCCCGGCCCAAGAAGCGGACAGCAGTTTCCAGTAATATTATTTTTGTTTCTTAATTTATCTTAACATTTTGTTTAGAAATAAATGTGGGAAGGCCAATTACCCATTGAAGGGACCTTGTAGTTAGTGTATGCTTGATTTTAAAATAAATGGGAAATTCTCCTAGATATTTTCTAGAAATGGACTCGGGACCCGTTTTAAATTTTCCAAAAGTGACGACCAAATATTGTTATCAATTATTATTGATATTCCGTCAACAGTGCACAAGAATCCAATCATCCTTTTTTCCGAGAGTCACTGTACACAAATAATGAGCACAATGTGGCTATAGGTAGTTAGCTAGTAACCCAACTTGTCCTGAAATCAACATTTTTTACGAAAACGACTTCAAAGTTTGGCCAATATAATAAAACCAAGTGCTGTCTAATATTAAAAGTGAACACGGTTCTTGTGGTCATTGGTCAACATATTGTGGTCAACTATTTGACAATTTCAATATGGTTTATATCGTTAACTAATAACAAACTGTTTCTGTGTGATGGGTAAAATGTTAGGTATGTCAACTTTAGGTAACGCTAATATTATCAACACGGATATGGACCACGCAAAATGATAATTTATTGAGCAAGCTACATGGTCTGTTTTCAAGCACATGGTTACTAGAGTCACCCAAAGCCATTCACATCCATTATATTGAGGGAATGATTAGGTTTCATGGCCCTTTTCAATCCAGATCTGATAGATTTATAATTAGCTTCTCTGGCCCTTTTCAACGCAGAGGTTACACAAGCCACCCAAAGACTTTGATATACCATTTAGAGCCACTGGAATATAAGAAATACTGAAAAAAGCCATCATCAGCAGGATTCAAGCATGTGACCTTGCAATCACAAGTTCAGCGCTCTAGCGACTGAGCTCTAATCGACCCATGTGACATAAGTTGATAGATTTTGTTCGCAGCTCTTTTTAACATCGAGGTTATATGAGCCACCCAAAGACTTGACCAGTTAGAGCCACTGGAATATAATCATCATCATACCGGATTCAAACAATTTCCTTTGAAATTTAGATAATTAAATAATATCAATATTATCATTGCCTAATAGTAAAAGTGAAGAACAAAGTATTCAACCAATTGTGGCAATTTTAACATGCTTTACTAAGTTAAACCTATAACAAACAAAAAAACTGTATCTTGTCTATTCCAATTCTAATTTCCATGAACACTACCGCCATGATCTCATAAAATATTAAAATTCAGACAACAATTTACCTTTAATGAAAATGCTGCCGTTCTTGTCCTCCTGCAACTTCAGCGTCGGTCGCCGTACTTTCTTAGACTTTGGCATCTGTTCGAGCAGGTCGTAGATATACTCGTTGTAAATCTCGGCAAACGACACCCAGATGGTGAACTTGATGGAGCCCTGCGCCTCCACGTCGATCGACGTATCGTCCGGAATCCGTGCCCGGATGTCGTTCAGGAGACTCTGAGTGGCTGCAAACAAAAAGATTGGATAAAATTGAAGTTCTAAAGTCACAATCAGTGTTTACTCAATTGCCCCTATGGTGCGACTGTGGCGTGTCGGCTTGCCGGTTTGGCACGCTGATCTTTGGTGGACAAGAGGGGTTCAAAAGGGGGGACAAAGCATTCGCAATGTGCTCCGCGTACATACACACGTTTGGTAACGGGTCAAATGTACATTATTTGGTTTAATCTGACCCGTTCACAACATATTTAGTGGAAAGTTTTAAAGAATTCTTGTCGTAAAAGTGGGTAATTGATTGATTTAGGCTTCCTGGTTCTTTTCAACGCAAAGATTACATGAGCCGTCAAAAGCCATACACCAGATAGAGTCACTGGAATATAAGTGCAAGGCCACAATGTTGGGCAATTTCATGTTTTTCGAAAGTATTCAACTCTCATTGCAAGGAATCACATTGCATAATGCTTTTTTCCACATCCAATTATGGATAAAGGTATGGAGAGATAACTGAGCCAAAAAAAAAATCAAAAATAGTTGCCGTTT
>JAODAI010107206.1:0-11429 GCA_027575025.1 Scotoplanes globosa | reverse complement strand
GAAGCTGAAGAATGCTGTCATAATAACAGATCTGAGGCATTCACTATCTGAAGCTGAAGAATGCTGTCGTGATAACGGATCTGAGGCATTCACTTATCTGAAGCTGAAGAATGCTGTCCTGATAACGGATCTGAGGCATTCACTTATTTGAAGAATGCGGTCGTGATAACGGATCTGAGGCATTCACTTATCTGAAGCTGAAGAATGCTGTCGTGATAACGGATCTGAGGCGTTCACTTATCTGAAGCTGAAGAATGCTGTCATAATAACAGATCTGAGGCATTCACTATCTGAAGCTGAAGAATGCTGTCGTGATAACGAATCTGAGGTGTTCACTTATCTGAAGCTGAAGAATGCTGTCATGATAACGGATCTGAGGCGTTCACTTATCGGAAGCTGAAGAATGCTGTCATGATAACGGATCTGAGGCGTTCACTTATCTGAAGCAGAAGAATGCTATTGTGATAACATATCTGAGGCATTCACTTATCTGAAACTGAAGAATGCTGTCGTGATAACAGATCTGAGGTGTTGACTTATCTGAAGCTGAAGAATGCTGTCGTAATAACGGATCTGAGGCATTCACTTATCTGAAGCTGAAGAATGCTGTTGTGATAACGGATCTGAGGCATTCACTTATTTGAAGCTGAATAATGCTGTCGTGATAACGGATCTGAGGCATTCACTTATCTGAAGCTGAAGAATGCTGTCGTGATAACGGATATGAGGCATTCACTTATTTGAAGAATGCTGTCGTGATAACGGATCTGAGGCATTCACTATCTGAAGCTGAAGAATGCTGTCGTGATAACGGATCTGAGGCGTTCACTTATCTGAAGCTGAAGAATGCTGTCGTAATAACGGATCTGAGGCATTCACTATCTGAAGCTGAAGAATGCTGTCATGATAACGTATCTGAGGCATTCACTTATCTGAAGCTGAAGAATGCTGTCGTGATAACAGATCTGAGGTGTTCACTTATCTGAAGCTGAAGAATGCTGCCATGATAACGGATCTGAGACGTTCACTTATCTGAAGCTGAAGAATGCTGTCATGATAACGGATCTGAGGCGTTCACTTATCTGAAGCTGAAGAATGCTGTCATGATAACGGATCTGAGGCGTTCACTTATCTGAAGCAGAAGAATGCTGTCATGATAATGGATCTGAGGCATTCACTTATCTGAAGCTGAAGAATGCTGTCGTGATAACGGATCTGAGGCATTCACTTATTACTGACACTTAATTGTCACCCTTACCTTTTATGCAAAACGCTCTTAATTTAGCATCTAATCCTCCTTGGACAATTGCAAACAGATTCTGTTTATCTGGATTCTTGTTTGCTGCAATGCACCGATCCAGCCACCTGATGGACCTGAAAACAGAACATTTGTTAAGAGATTACCAATGTTTACTTTGATGTTTCGGATCTTACCTGATTTTTTCAATCAATGAGGGGTGTAGTCACATACTTAGTACAATACATGTATCTCACTAACAATTGAAGACCAAATTCAAAGAGGACTGGAAAATTTGGAAACAATTAGCTTGAAATATATTTTGACTGTCAAGCAAAACTAAATTCATTATGCCCATTTCACTTCATAAGAAATGTCTCCCAACTTTGTGACTTGTGAAGTGACCTGTGAAGTGACTTGTGAAGTGATCCGTGAAGTGATCTATGAAGTGTCCAGTGAAGTGACCCGTGAAGTGACCCGTGAAGTGACCCGTGAAGTGACCCATGAAGTGACGCGTGAAGTGACCTGTGAAGTGACCCGTGAAGTGATCCGTGAAGTGATCCGTGAAGTTACCTGTGAAGTGACCCGTGAAGTGACCAGTGAAGTGACCCATGAAGTGACCCGTGAAGTGACCCGTGAAGTGACCTGTGAAGTGACCCGTGAAGTGACCCGTGAAGTGACCCGTGAAGTGACCCGTGAAGTGACCTGTGAAGTGACCTGTGAAGTGACCCGTGAAGTAACCTGTGAAGTGACCTGTGAAGTGACCCGTGACGTGACCTGTGAAGTGACCCGTGACGTGACCCGTGAAGTGACAAGTGACGTGACCCGTGATGTGACCTGTGAAGTGACCAGTGTGAAAGTAACTGCATGAGAAGGATCGTGGGAGTGGGTTAAACGGGTGGAGAGAAGAAGGTTAGTTGATATAAGGGAGGAGATTGGGATGACTAAGAGTCTTACGGAGAGTGTTGATTAGGGGGCACATGAGGTGGGCTGGGTATATGGTACGGATGAAGGGAAAAAATGACGATGTCGCACGTGGAAGCTGGTAGAAAGGGTAGGTGAGGCCGTGATTGAGATGCAAGGACTATGTTGAGATAAATTTTAGGTGCGCTGGTGGGGATGGAGATTGGAGGGTCATGGCTATCGATATAGGGAGGTGGAGAGCTTTGGTCAATGATGCGGCTGTTAGTTAGCATATATTCTTCCTCACCCCTTGACAGGGATTCACGAGGTAGAGACAGAGTCATTTCTGTCAAGAAGACAACTTTCTACGATCAAATGTTTAATGGTCATTTTTATTACTTCAACATATAATGTCCGGGTAACTTTGTTACGCATGTGACGCAACAAACAGACAAGGGGGCAGGTAGAAGGGTAATCGGAGTAAAACCTCTAGTTGTAGGTCTACATGGACATCACACTAGTACGTCCGATCAGGGTTCGAACCCCGAACGCAGTGGTGCAAGAGCTTACCACTATGCCACAGCCTATACACAAAACTTTTAATTGGAAAATATGCCCTAGACCGCTTCAATTTCCACCACATTAATATGATCGATCCAGCCTGTTGAATAGTCTGAAATTATCAATGGTATGCATGGTGTACCACCAGAAAGAGTTTCTCAACTGCCTGTGCATGGAAGTCAATACACAAATTTATCGATCTAGCCAACTGAGCTAAACGGTCAGGCGAATGGATTGTCAACGTGTGACGACTTCGTAGCGAATGGGTTAACCCTCTCAATGCCAGCCATTTTTACACTGTACGCCTACCACGGCCAGCCATTTTTACCACAACAGCTGCTATGCAACACTGACTTTCTTCAGAAGTAAACATTCTCTGTTCAATTTATGTAGTACAGAAGTATTATGAATGATACTTTTACCTTTATTCTGACGTCAAAATGAATTGTAGATGGTCAACGATGGTGAAGTTATGGAATATTATCTACAAGCCTCGCCATCACATCGTTGAGCCCATTGTCTTACCATGATATCATGCATACCTATTCCGCGAACTGAATTCCCAGATTTTGTATGTCGAATAACGGGACAACTGTCAATATTAGCCGGTGTGAAGCTGCCCATCATTAGAATGCTAACTGGCTGATAAATCGTTTGAAACCGGTTTGAATATCATAGGGGCGACTCGAAGGCATAAAATTCGGACAAATAAACTGAAATGTGGCATGTTGAGGAGGAAGTATATGCGACGACGGCATTGAGAGAGTTAAACATACCCGGGTATAGACCGGACTGTAACGGGATGTTATATTCACAATTCTAACATGGGCGTTTCTTCCCTGGCTACACACGTGAACAGTCCTGGCAGGGCTGGGCATTATTTTGCTGAACATCCCCGCTACATCCCGCCTAAATCCCTGCTAAATCCATGCTATATTGCTATTACATATGGTGCAAGTCCCGGGGTCACAATCCAGTCACAATTTTCACTGCGCACATTCCCGCGTTAAACTGGTGTTACATCCCCGGTATAGCGGGGACATAATAATGCAAACATCCCTGGCTAAACGGTAGCAAACCCCCCTGCTGTTCCCAGGTGGGGGGAGAGGGATTACCCTAGCACAAAACCAAGCCTGAAATTTATTACGGTATTCCACCAATCTCATCTGTGGTCACTCAGCGAAAAGCCAGTTTTGCCAACCACTGTTATCGAGCCAAAGATCAAATAATTTCTGATGTAATCTGTATGAGACTGCCGTGTCCGTCCAGGGGAAGAAGGCCAATCAACGACATCGACTGTGTTGCTCGAGACGCCAACCAAGTAATCAAGGACCTTCCGGGGCTGATGATGAACAGGGACTCCCGGCGTCACATTGTGAACTCTATCTGGGATGCGTCCGCATGAGTGAGTGAGTGAGTGATATAGTATACTAATAATGGATGGTTTTGAGTTCAATGGTTAAAACTATTTCAGTTAGAAAGATTGCAACGAGGCGGGGGATCAACCGTGCAATCAACCCCCACCGACCACGCAACCCCCATCCACCAACAATACTTGTCTCATTGGTTGAGTAGGTGTTATGGCCCATTTCAACCAGTTAGAGCCACTGCAATATAGTTATGATCACCCAGTATGCAAACCTTTGACCTTGCGACGTATGAAACGTGTCAAATTTGTTATATGGTATTAACTTATTTTCCTTCATTTTCTATCGTTTTAACACTCTATCCACTGATGATCTAAGGCAGACTGGGGAGTGAGCAACAAAGGAGGTATGAGCAGTAAGGCATGGTAAACAATTTAAAGACCAATCTGTGCTGGATAACGATAATTAAAATGATACAGCAAGTCTTATGTTCGTTGTTTACACGGTATAAAGGTTGACAACGTAAAATATGTTCAAAATGTCTTGTCTTACAAATGAAGGTTTACTATAACCTCCGGGCTTAGCGCTAGATTTCGAAAAAAGGTGGGACATCGCCCCACTTCAAATATTTTTTGCCAGTAATAACTATCACCCGAGTCACATTTACCATTTTGCTCATTTCTCCCACAATATATAAAATCTAGGGACAAATACTATGTATGGTCTAGTGGGATTGCTCTGGATTCATGATCCTAGGGTGGATTCACGATCCTAGGGTTGAGAGTTTGGGCCATTGGTTGAAGTCAGCAGCGCATCCGGTCACAAAGCGCTACGTCGCACTTATAAAGTCCTTGCATTAGTAAGGCACCGTCTAAGCCCTGTAACGGGAGTGACAGACGTTAAATAACTTCATCCTACTAAAAATGAAATAAAGGTGGAATTTTGTTCAAAATGTCACACCAATCACGCTGGAATTTACCATATTCATTGCAATGTACTCGTAGAATAGAAAAATAAAAGCCACAAAACCATAGGCTAAGTTGCCACAATCTAGTATTTAATATCTAGCAGTACTATGTTAGAATCTCATCGTTCAGCGATCTATCCCTTCAAATGACCCAACAATACTATAACTAGGTATCTCACCGTTCCCCGATTGAGTGCGATTCTAACGGTTAAGCTGCCACAATCTAGTTTTCAACACGATTCTGGGCGGACAGAGCCTAGGTAAGGTAAGGGAGTACTTCTCACCGTTCCCCGATTGAGTGCCATTCTAATGGTTAAGCTACCACAATCTAGTATTTAACACGATCCTGGGCGGACAGAGCCTAGGTAAGGTAAGGGAGTACCATGTTAGAATCTCACCGTTCCCCGATTGAGTGCCATTCTAATGGTTAAGCTACCACAATATAGCATTTAACATCTAGAAGTACTATAACTAGGTATCTCCCCGATCGAGTGCCATTATAATGGTTAAGCTACCACAATATAGCATTTAACATCTAGAAGTACTATAACTAGGTATCTCCCTGATTGAGTGTCATTCTAATGGTTAAGCTACCACAATCTAGCATTTAACATCTAGAAGTACTATAACTAGGTATCTCCCTGATTGAGTGCCATTCTAATGGTTAAGCTACCACAATCTAGTATTTAACATCTAGCAGTACTGTTTGAATCTCACCGTTCCCCGATTGAGTGTCATTCTAATGGTTAAGCTACCACAATCTAGTATTTAACATCTAGCAGTACTGTTAGAATCTCACCGTTCCCCGATTGAGTGCCATTCTGATGTTATCCAGCTCCACCAGAGGACACCAGCATTCCCCGACCACGGTGCCCCGGGTCACATCGATGTCAAACAGATTGAGGGTGTGGTAGATGGCCTTCACTTTGCGCACCTTGACGAGCCACGTCCACAGGTTCAGAGCCGCGTTATCCAGGACACGTTGACGATGAGCTTCCATCTCGTGTAACACCTGAAATATGGATGGATTGTGAACGACTCATTACACGGAGGTTTATTAACACATTGAGTCCCACAGGGTATTTTCCGAGCATTCTCTTAACATATTTGAAATATTCAAGATCCAAGACGATTTTTATCTAGTAGTAGTAGTAATATTCCAAAAGTATACATATTATTCATTCTAGGGAACCAAAAATATATATATATTTTGTCAATATTATTATTATTTTTTTTTTCTATTTTTTTTTCTCACACAGGTATCAATACTCGCATTGCAGCTAAATCAGTCAGATTAATGCCACTGACAGATGAGCAAATTAAGTTCCATGCATTATGAAGAGGTTATTATGTACCCCACTATGCCACAGCCTACTCCTTATTATGTATGGTGGACTATCTAAACAGGTGAATATTAACACTATTATGGAGCCAGGGAGGGCGTCCCCCACTTTGGACATGTATGAGATATAGTTGCACTTGTCAAGAAACAATGCAGAGCCCCTTCCAGCACCCAACGGTGTATGACCTTACCAGGGTGAGATCCTCCAGCCGTGTACTAACACCAGATGCCATCTCTTCCCTCTCGGATGCCTTGGCAGGACATGTGTACAACGTGGCACGGAATCTACGGGTGAATAACATACAAAACAAACAGGTATCATCTATGTTGTCTGTAAACTAAGTTCAATGATATTATACAACACCAATTGATATTGGTTATAAAACTTACCTGTTTAAGTATGAGGGACGGTACATACTCATCACACTACCTTAAAAACTGTATCATATGGCGCCACGACTTACTACCTAAATCGGAAAGTTTGAAATACTACAGGGCCTTAGCCAAGACCATACATACCCATACCATACCACATCAGAGCGATGATTTTCTGGGATTTAAACTTTCGGACTTAAGCAATAAGAGGTGGCACTATACAGTTTTTAGGATAGCTACTATGATCGGTGAGATATATCGGCGATGTAGACAATAATAAACATAGAAAGAAGCAGTTTGTACATCAGCAGTTTGTACATTGGATTGCAGTAGCATATCAGCGTGATTGGAATTGATGGATAACTTGACCAGTTCCAGTTAGAGACAATGGACAGTTGGCATCAACACCCGGGGGTATCGCAGCCACGTAATCAGCTGTTTAAGCACATGTTTAATATCAAGACAGTTTGGTTCAATTTGATTCATAAGGCTGTCGGTACTTTGGGTTAAACTAATAATTATACAATTAATGAATGAATAGGTTTTCTGGGCCTTTTCAATGAAGTGGTTATATGAGCCACCCAAAGCCTTTGATATACCAGTTAGAGCCACTGGAATATAGACATCATCAGTCCGGAAAAGGTTAAACGTTGCGACATGATGTGTTCATAAAACAGGCATGATGGCTACCGCTGAAACAATAGCGGCAACAAAGGAACATATCATCTTTGTCTTTCGAAATAACATTGACCAATATCAAAAGATCTGTTCGGTTGGTTTTGGCATGTAATTCAAAATCAACTAATTATCAGCGAACAATAGTGGATCCAAAGATAGAGAGAAGCATTCAATCGGCTTTGATATTTGTTACTACTTCAAACTGATATCCTTAGATTATTATTATTACAACCTTATTTATAGATGGTGACTCGGTTAGCCAAAACTACTCTTCCCAGAGGCCCTCTTAAAACATGCACATCAATGTAATTAAAATACAATTAAATCACTCTAACAGTCTTTGTGTAGTCTAATCGATTGCCCTTACTGGCTTGTTTTCAACAGTGGGGATAAGTATAAATTTGGTATTCGATTCATTAGGGTTCCTGACCCTTTCTATAGACAAGAAGGTTTATATGAAACACACACATCCTTTGCCAGTTAGAGCCACTGGAATATGTGATGCACCATGGCAATTACCCATTTTGAGATATGAGGGATTTTCCTAAAAAATACACCACAAGTCCAATGGAACATGGCCTACTCTAGTTACAAAACCTAAATAACTTAAAATATTAATCCTTTCTTGATTTGGGTATCACAATAAATCTACCGGTCTCCTCTTCTTTACACCAATATCTCAACATGACCCAGGGCCGATAAAATACACGATCTGCCATGCTGCATCACATATACACTAATATCACTCTGTATTCAAACTTCACAACTTCAATGCTCTACCCAGTGAGATAACCCCAGTCAGATAGCATTTCTAGCTGAAGATCACTAGATTGTTGATCATGCTCTGGTCTCATATGCTGAACATCTCGTGTTATGGACTAAAGCAGTGGAATCATATTCTAACCCATATTTGAGAAGCCTGCAGTGTTTAGTGTTCTTAAGAAACTGTTGCAGTTTCACCCATTCCAATAGGCATACCACACCAGAAGATGTATAGTTGGTTATATGATTGTCTAAAAGGACATAGAGCTATAAAGTTCTGGACACTTTATTTGATTTTGGCGATAAATTTCAATAATTTATTGATTTCCTGGTATTTTTGAACAATGATGCTCGTTTGAACCAACCATTGATTATACCGGTGCTGCAATATCATAAATAAACACCAAGTGCTGAGCATCAAATAATAAAAAAGAGGATAATTATATTTTGAAGAAAACCTACCCTTCACATACTTTACGAATCCGAATTCCAAGCTGCTCGCCTTGATAGAAAACAATAAACACAAACTTGTGGACTTCGTCTCCCTGTAAACAATATGATGGGAAATTAATTAGATTTCACTAAATATAGAATTGTTGGGAACAATTATAGGAAATTATACATTATTAAATAATTACAAATCCATGATCAGATTAGGCATTATAAATGGTTCATTATTATTATTATTATTATGTTGGCCCTTGGTCAGACTGAGACACACCATAAACATGCAACATGAACTGTTGGACAGAGAATTTGTGTTCCTGATAAAAATTACAACTGTCTCATAATATAATTTACTAGACAAATATTGCTGCTTGGGGTGATAAATAGTCTACATACTTTTTAAGATAAATATTTTTAACATGAAAAAGTTTGTAGCAATAACATAAACCCAACATTACAATCAAAATACAGTAGTAGTTGTGTGTCTTTTGTTAGTGTGTGAAACCCGTTAAACTTTTTAGTGTCTTCATAAATTTCCACAATTGTGGCGGTGTTTATTATTTCAATAATACCAACTGCTTTGTACTGTTTGTCACTGATGGTATACGGTGATCTTAATCATTCTCTTGTTGGAACGGTATTTTAGATAAATAAATACATCAATTTAATCATAATATTCAAGTCGATCTTGAGAAAGGAAGTTTACTACCGCCAGTCAACTTCCGTTATTCCATATTAAGATTCACTAGATTATTGACCATGTTCCAAACATTTCTAAGTATTAACCGAGAAGGCAGCACATTTCATTTTTAAAGTCTTTGGTATGACCTAGACACAACTTTGAACTGGTGTTCTACTAAACGTAGGACAGATACTCCACCAATAAAGCCAGAAATAACATTTAACACCATCAATATTTAACTATATTTGTTATCTACATGCGTGCAATAAAGCCAGAAATAACAGTAAAATCATCAATATTTAACTATCTGTGTTATCTACATGCGTGCAATAAAGCCAGCAATAACAGTAAAACCATCAATATTTAACTATCTGTGTTATTTACATGCGTGCAATAGAAGTTATTAAACAAAACAATCCTATTACTCACTGTAAATGGATCGATCAGTGGTTGCAGTATTTCACTGTAACGGATGAAAACGTTGCCCCGACAGATTCTCCATAGCATCTGTTCAAATCCGTGCATGCGCTCTCTTTGAATTGCACCCGCTAAAAATCTGAAATAAATAAATAATTGATTGGATGATGGTAATTGGTGGCAGAATTTAATTAGTCCAGATAAAACTATTTCTCCCAATTTATAAAATCATATACCAGTTGGAGTCATTGGAATACATTCATCACCACTCCATATTCAAACTCCTGACCTTGCAATGACAAACGCAAAGCTTCATCCGCTAAGCTAACTAGTCAGACTAAATTGGAGTGGAGTTTCTATAGTACCGAAACGAAACCGGTATGACGATCAGGCAGGACAATTTCCCACTGAGAAATTTGTATACTGTTCAAATTTAAAAAAAATTAGGCATAGACTATTAATATTACTCACTGTCTGGATAAAATTGCTCGGAGAATTGCCCGGGGACAAATGAATGGAGAATAGTAGTTCGCCGAATTTGCCTAGGGGATATTGTTCATGGGGAATAGTTGTTTGGAGGGACTTGTCCTGGCACCTTCCAATCAAGCTGATCGGTGATGCTTGTAGCTTAGCTTACTCAAACCAACTCCCAATGATAAAATGCTAATAATTTAAAGGTGACGTACCCAAGAGCCAAAGTGCTCTGAATTTGATGGTTGGGTGATTCTACATCTGAATCGTTGAATCGTTTGTAGCTGGTGCTTCTGCCGCCACTGGACTCAACATCTTGATCCTGGTGGTACATCTCAGCCTCAGGGATGAAAAGCAAAGACTAAATGGTAAAATAAATAGGTAAGGGACCCGATACGTTTGTCCAGATATAACCATGTTTAATATGACGGTACACAATAACATGCAAACAAGTAATCAGGTTGATGTTGATTAACTGCTCATTTCTAACCTTGAGCACTGTCCACTGGATTTGTTCCTGGTCGACGATTGATGGATTATTGGCCATGCTCCAATCCTTTACACTGAACATCAAGCGAGAAGGCAGCATGTACCATTTGTAAAGTCTTTGGTATGACCCGACCTCCAAAGGTCTTGAACCCACACGTGCGCACTAAACCACTATTCAATCTCCCGGCTAAGCTTATACGCTGGTGCTCTAATCATTGCAACACGCTAATAATTGAGATTGTGACTTCCTGGGTCCTATTTCACCAGGTCGGATGGTACCCAGTTATCCAATATTCTTCCGACGTAGTTTAGGCGTAAGGTATCCAAATAAAACGGTCAGACACTCCCAGAAACATGAAAGCATGAAGGTTGGACTATTCAAAACAATGTCTGTTAAAATATACCAACCTCGCCTAAAATATCAAGTTTCAGATAAGGGTACTGTAGCTTAGGTCAACATTTAATATTTACAAACAAATTATATGTAACATTTATCTAGGCCTAGCATACATGCTGCTAACAGTATATCATCGCCACTCCTGGATTATGTTCACACATTTGTAGTATTTTGTAATCGTGCCACTACTAGTGCAGAATAGTTATAATGTCTTATATTGACAAAATAACATCTTGGCCAAGACTGACAATAACAACTCAGGACTGCTCACAAAGCTTGATCTACCATTATTAGAAAGTCGCAGAAGAACAAACCGTCTTGCTATGATGTACAA
>JAODAI010107095.1:0-11430 GCA_027575025.1 Scotoplanes globosa | reverse complement strand
GAAAATTAAAATGTATTAATCATAATGAAGTGTGAAAAGATGGGTCTTAAGAGCCTTCTTAAAACGGACCAATATATCACATGATTTGACACTATCTGGTAATATATTCCAAAGAGTAGCAGCTGCAAATGCGAAACATTTATTGATATTTACATCGATTGTGACAATATTAAGGATTTTCTGCAAGTTTACAAAATTAGTCTATATTTCTAGTATTTGTGATTGTTCAGCAAAGCTGACGTTTACGTTTATATTTTTAATTCCTAGTGAATATATAAGAACGAATATAAGCAACACAACATAATAAGACATGCAGGTAAATGAAACTAACGTAATACATATGACACCGTAATTACATTGGCATTATGAAAGTTAAAACTACAAAACATTTGCTACAAAATAGTGTTACCAGAAGTTACATCTGTTTACCATTATAAACATAATATTTGATGCTAAGACGAGTAAGCCATTTACTGCTAGAATTAATACCTCACTCTCCATTAATCAGTCATAATATTATCATTATACCATCATCACCAGGTAGCTAAATTATAAAATCAACTTGGATTGAAGTTAAACTTATATTTTTAAATTACTAAATTCACAACTGTACACAATTTACCTTACTTTAATATATTATGGAGTTTGGAGTAATTATAGAATACCCCGCCACTTGGAGTTTTGATTGGCAGAAGTTTATGAATTATTAAACACTATTATGATTGGCCCAATCACAGTTGGTATAATTATTCATCATTATCCTATAATAATAACATCATGACGTATTATAGCTACTAAGTAACATGTGTTTTGAACTGTGTAATGATACTTGTATAGTAATTGTTGCTGGTATACTTTGGTGTGTATTATACTGAAAAGTGTAGTTTTATTCAAATGATTGCAGAAGATATAATAATTACCATAGGCAGATATATTAGACATATATAACAGTTTAGGCCTGTACTGCAATCAAGTCAGATGATCGGATAATTAATAATATAAAAAGTAAATGCCTGATAATATTAGAGTACTAATAATATTAAAATATATAAAGTATAATGTTTTGGTATAAGAATGTATGTGTTAATTACGTTATTTGCAAAAGTTAAAACTTGGAGAGCTTCTAATTATAATATGCTAATCTTTTAGTAATTAATTACTATTAATATACTGATTATATTAAATAAATAATCATGTATGCCTATGACGAAACATTATGTCAAATAAATTCAGTTGGATCATACATTTTGTAATAGTCTAACTATTTAGGTTACCAAAATTATATATACTTTTGTATGTAGTACAGTAATACCAAATACTGTGACAAAAAATGACCAATTATATAACATAGGCCTAGTTAAAAATAGACATAGCGCTTAATATACATTGTGGCATTATTATTTATCAAATATATAAGACGAAACATTTAAGTCATGGTATTTGTGTTACACCACAATAGTACTCTAAGTTTATTGTATACACAGTATTATTCCATTGTCAATGTTTCTATTGTTTAATTGTTCTACTGTATATCAGGGGACCACAAATACGCTATTCTTAGCTTCTTTGGTATCCCCTCAACCTGAACTTATAATTGTTATGCATTCCCAACTCACAGCATTATTGTTTACCTAAGTATAATCTACGTTGATGTATATATAACGTATAACATTTTAAATTTATTCAATGATGTGCACATTATATGGTTGAAATAAAGTTTTGAAATTGAAATTGAAAATTGAAAAATATAAAGTATAAATACCAACACAGTAGTATGATGTCTACCAAAATAACAGCTACAGTAATACAGTAACACATTGGGTACATGCATGTTACAGACCAGTCAAATAACAATATTAAAAATAACATATTTCCAATAAATTAATTAAAGTGTTACTTTAGGCCTAATTATAATATAGTAACAGTAATAATCAGTACGAAATATTTAACATTATAAATAAAATAGCATAGTTAATTTGATGATATAGGCGTTAATATGGGCATATTAATTATTATTAGTAAAAACTATAATTAATATGAATTATTTATGAATATGTAAAAACGCTAACCATTGCTATAATTTATATGAATTATTTATAAATATGTAAACGATTGCTATAATTTATATGATTATACCTTTGGTATGAAACTGATTACTTACCCAAAGGTCTACGTAGAAATTGTTACTGGAGCGATAATTCTTTCATTTTAAAATTTAATCCAGATTATTGTTATTTTACCAATAATGGTATTGGTGCTGATGATCAAGTGTTCATCAAGAAATGTACTTTTTTATAGGAAACTCTTGCCAAAATAGTTAAGAATTGGTTAGTATACTACATCGAAAATTATTAAGAAACTGCATAATTTTTAGTATGCTGAAAATCAGAATAAATGGCTTTGAAAATCTAGTTTGAAAATCACCAATAACCTATTTGTATCAATATTGAACACCTAGATGTCTTGCATACGATTGCCTATTATACGATGTTGTTCGATAGCAAAAACTAAGAAACTGCTAAGACACTTTCAGTAGTAAAATCGGGTAAAATTTAAGATTTTTTTTTTTAGGACCTGACCATATAGTTAATTATACAGAAAAGTGTATAGCAATATAAATGAACCACCACGAATGGTTGAAAGTCGACAAATACACAATACTTCATACTCAATTTATCCGGGTGATAATAAAAACTTAAGGTCATTTAATTAAATAGTATACCAATATATATATCTAGCACTATATAATTAATTCATAATTTAACTAAGTTTAGTTATATAGACCTGTGGATGACCCTATCAAACCTCACATTTGATCTAATTTAAGTAACTTTGATTATTATTAAACCGGGAATGCATTATATTAGTTGGCCACCTTTGCTTATTAATATCGTTAATGCATATATCAAGCACTATAATACCTCACACCACTTCAACATAAAATATTTTAAGTTGCCAATTATTATTAACTATTTAACAATCTTTGAAAAATACAATTCAATTATATAATGCATTTAGCCATCAGCTGCAGAGAAACGTAATTAATAGCTTGATATATAATATGTATATGCTAATATTATGTAATCGTATTGGGTCAATTGAACCGACAGTACTTTCAATGTGATAACAAATTATGTTCTAAAGGATATTGTTCTAAAATGGTTTAATAAGTTAAGAAATAATGTTTACGCATAGCAGAAGTGACGTTCCCTAATTACTTAAATTTCGCTGTTGAAAGGTGTCTTCGGTTGAACAAAGGCTATGCTGAGCCAGTTGATATAAGACAATACATGTTGTTTTAATAATTTTAGTGCAGCGAACTTATGCTGTTCGTGGGTATAAGGAAGCCGCAATTAGTTATAATTTAGTAGTGATAAAAGGTAGACACGTCGTAATTAACCGAGAAAGTAAAATTACAGCTCAAAGTAGGTTGCAAAAATTCAAAATAATCTACTTGAAAAGCGAATATAACTTGAAGAGTCTGTAAAGTATTGGAATTGACGGCGAGCGATACTGTTGAATATAAAGACAACATAATACCGAATTATTGAGCATTATAAAGGAATACATACGCCATGGAAACATAAACCGTGAAAAACTTCCATATTTCTACCATCTAATATTTTGAGTCGAAGTCGTATTAAAATTAAAGTACATATTTATGTTCCTGAAGAACATTTTATTTAAAATTGTTATGTGCTCAGAGATGTAGGCCTAATAGGCATATATATTCTTTTCCATATTATATTCGTTATTATGTATAAAGATTACCAACGTGTCTTTACAAATTACAATATAGCATAATCATCTCAAAAGACAGTATTGCACACCAAAGTTACATTATTCATTGCCCTTGTTTCAAAATTTGAAAAACTACCTAAAAATTATACCAACACTATTATTATTCATCTACAATATAGTACGGTAAATACCCACACACTTAAATATTATTATCTAATCATTGAGGACTGTTCATTTGTTTTTTTTTGGGGGGGTGTCGGAGATGCAGACAAGTTGTGCTGAAACTTTGCATCAGTATACGGGTTCATCCCACTAATCAGAAGGTTCACTATAGTCAGAAGGCTTGCTGGTCAGAAGGTTAAGGATTACATAATTTCATACTGACTATCACAAAAGTTATTAAAAGCTCTCCCTCTTTTCTCAATTATTATTATTTTGTGCATATCCCATTATTTCGTGCGGGCCTGTTTTAATGAAAAAACATAGATGATTTGTGAATTATAGCTCTGGCAGGCTAACCAAGCCTTGTCCCTTAACCTGGATGTTATTTATTGATACATACTGACTATAGTGTAACTGTTAATTGGATACAACACCAACTCACTGTTCCAACTGTATAATTGACCAAACATGTCCGATAATTATAATTACATTTGATATTGACGACTATGATGGAACTGTTATGTAGATGTTCCCCACTACAGTAAAGTGTTATAATGGGTAAAAGTTTATCAACACTGTCGCACAAATTGCCTGCTAACAGCAGCCTGAACTTGTTCCAATTTTACGCAAGATAACTCCAATTTGACGGCTAAGTTTTATTTCAAGTTGATTTGCTAATTAACTAGTCCTTGTAAAACGCTTTTAATAAGCAGTTGTTCTTTGGCTTTCTGGAGTTGGCGTTTTGTAAGACTCGGTATAATTATTAATAATAATATTTCTTATTAACAAAGTTATCATTATCCCCTGATTGGGATACTACATGCCATACTAACTGCCCTGGCATTATTTAAAATGGCAGCCCCGCGTTTTAATGGTCTCACCACCGGTCCATGTTCCCTAATTAGGATACTATACACATCGATATTGACTGCAGGCTGGACACATCAATTGCTCATCGTATCACTCACTCTGCGCCCACTTTCACCGTCCTCCATTGTTGGCCTACAAAATTTGCATAATAATAATAGTTGTGACGACATATCCGTCCAGTACATGTGACGTCATATATACCCAGCCTCTCCCCTATCTCAACAACTGTCCAATCACGGGCCGTTTAACAACAGCCGTATACCTGTCGGAAAGAGGAGAGAGAGCCAAGCAATTGTAGTTCTTTTAACATAGTATAATGTACACCTATTATACTCTGCAACTAAAACTGTGATTATCTGCTGCCATAGGGATGTGTCTTAGGTAAAGCGCACAGAGAATCTTATCTTTTATTAATCTCTCCGCTATTTGGATACTTTTCAATAATCCGTCGGACTTGAGTGTAATCTCAGACGGTCGATGCCAGAATAATTTATTTAAGAGGGATTAAAATACATGGGCATTGGATAACGAAATAAGTAAGTCGGCTAAATATAGTTATTTGATTTAGATCATGTAGGAGGTATGCAGCGATTATATAAATGTAATACAAATTATTAATTAAAAAATGTTAAACTTGTATAAACTTGTTATAGGCTATTATAACTTTATATTTTGTTATTTTATTATTTATTTCGATATAGCAATATATTTAGAATAGTTCATTGTTTATAGTTTGTTTGTGTTAGCTTTAATTAATACGATAACATATATCACAACTTACCGTCAATTGTCATTCATTATGAACTCGCAAGCTGCATTGTAACATAAATTGGGAAGATTATCCCATGATTAAATATCAAACTCAGCCTACAGTCATAAATTGTTTTCGTTATAATATCTTCCACAGAGACATATAAACTAATTTGTATGCAAAGTATGAGGTATATATAAATATATTGTGCTTTGTATAACTTATTTTAGTGTTGTTAATTAAACTACATAATTAATTCATGGTGAATCCGGTTTTGTTAAAATGATTTGTCCTCGAAAAAAGTATTAACATGTATTACAATAGAGCCAATATTCTGATCATACAAATTTCAATTTAATAAAACTATTTGAAGAGTTAAGTCAGTACATTATATTTTTTCCGAATTCTTGATTTCATATTTTAATTACGTTGTTAAATTAATTTAGAATTAATGATATTTATATATTTTGGCTTACTTTTCTTGGCGAAGTTAGCATTTTGATTGAACCAGCCATAATGTTTTCAATGGACCATGAGTATTGCATGGAGAACATATCCATCTTTGAAAGTGACATAATTGTGATGTATAGACACACATGATCAATCTTTATTATAATTATAGGGCGGACTGGTGGCCATTGTTTTCATCAACCTAATCAACCTAATCGGATTTAGGTCTTTCTCGACACGAACACAATTTTATGATCTAACAGTTTTTGAAACAGAATCATTACAGTGTTATAAAGTCGGTCGATACGCGATATCAATTTACACATCTTGATTTTAATGTCATAAACGGACAGGGCTGAATTGGCACGTTCTCTTAATACGCATGTTTACAAAGAATGAACGATCTTGTAAATACATGGAATGACTTACTTTACTTCAAATGGGTTGATTTAACGATAATTTTAAGCAAGTAGAATAGCCTTACATAGATACAGGCAGCAGTTATATATGTATTGATGCATGCCACCATTATTTCGACATTAATTTAATGGAGATGGTTTAAATCTTGGAATGGCCTACTGACTTATTTAAACCGAATTAACGACTCGACTTTTAAACCAAGTTCTAGAAATAGAATACTATCTAGGCCTATAAATTATATCATATTCATTTGGGACATTATTTCCACCATCACGCTCAACAGATAATATGGTTCAATTCGGGGTTTAACAACATACGGACTGGTTTCTGTAGCATGGACGAAATCTGTTCAGCTGAATCGAACAATCATCCACTTTCGCCAAGAGCAAACGCCTTCAGAATTGCCTCTCTGATAACTCTTCCTGAATCCAAGTGGGTCATCCCCGAATTCATTAGGCCACCATCCTCCGCAGTTGGATTCGTCCCTGCTGATTTTGGACTGTATGGGGTAGAGCAGGGCAACGTTAATAACTTTATCGAAAAGCGGATACTGCCAACTGGACCACACCCCTCCACCTTCTCCTACTATTACCCGGAAGAGGCAGCAGCGGTGGTTGACAACGAAGAGGCATCATCTCGTGTAGATAGAGAGGGCCGGACTAGACTGCCGGAGTTATCTCACTGGGACTATTACGGCGTAAACGGTGAAAACGGAATCAAGCCGCTGTACATCGGTACTAAGACAGAGGACCACTGGACTCATTTAAAGCATCTAGCTGAAGGTAAGATGAACTTATAAATTGTTTAGTGAAATGGATACAAATTCAAAATTAAGTATAATATTCTTGAAATTCTTGAAATAAACTAAAATCTTTTTTATAAGAAACTCTTATATACGAAACTATAATAGAGACCCCAAAAATAAGAAACTTATAGTAATATACATAATATATTTTGGTATACCGAAAACCATAATAATTGGCTTGTTTTATTCTAAAATGTTTAGGCAATATACTCAGTATTGTATTATATATAGTTAGTAAAATCGCCAATAACCAGTATTTGTATCAATAATGTTAACACATAAATGTTTCGTACAGAGATTGCCTATTATAAGATGCTGTTCGATAGCAAAAGTTAAGAAACTGCTAAGACACTTTTAGCCGTAAAATCGGGTAAAATTTATGAAACTTTTTAGTACTAGGGCCTGACCGTATTTTCCTATGTAAAAACGTATACTGTAATAATTATAAAGTGGGCCTATCGTAAAATTAAATAGAGCAATTCCTATTTCATTTTACGATAGGCCCACTTTAAAATGTAATAAAAACATATCAAGAACGAAATCTCATAAATTTACTACGCATAAATGTGTTGGGCGGTAATTTACCAGAGTTTATACATAACAATATGAATTAAAGTGATTAATTATGCTGATACTTCATTAACCTTGTTTATTGATTGATTTATCTTAATTGAATAAATTATAACAATGATAATTATTTGAGAAGAAAAGTTGATAACTAAATTGCCATATATACAGTAGTGACCATATTCCAACAAACATCCCCAAAATGGCTCTTTAATATAAAAAAATACAAATCTTTTAAAAATATTATAATTTATTAAAAACAACTTAACACTGTATAACTTAAATAATTATATTAATACATTGCAATATATTATTGTAATATGGTGTAATAATAATAATAATAATAATGATGATTTATATAGCATATGGAATTACAACTGCACTATTAACAATATTGTGTTCACATCACCCTTATATAAACCAAACAGCTAATATATCGATAGGAAAGTTCTGAGAAATACTTACTGATAACTTAATAAGGTTATGTCGAAAATGTAATGTCAAACGACAAAAATAAATTTCTACCGGCACATGTATACCAATTCGAGGCATACATATTTTAGATTTGAACTACATTATGATTGATAATTTTACGATGAAATATACAAAAACATGTGGATGATTTATGTCAATGACTTTACGATTTGGATATATTTTGGACCAAAATATATGCTTCATAACCTATGGAATGTATATCATATCAAACGGCCGAACTTTACATACTCTTAAATAATTATGATCTAAATATGTGTGTATTAAATATATATTTCATGTATTTCGCCAGATCAAATTAATTTGATATGACCAGGTATACCATTTTTATAAGAAACTAAGACCAGGCCTTAGTATTAAATAGTTCCTTAACTTTTACCCGATTTTACTACCAAAAGTTTCTTAACTGTTACTGAATTTTACCCTCGAAGAAAATCGCTCCATGGTATAATTAGCATTCTTGTGAAAGACATTTAGGTGTTGAAATTATTGATCCCAAAATATGTTATTGGTGCTTTTAAAACCTAGATATAACAAAATACTGAATATATTGTACAGTAAACAACAAATAAAACTATTGATATTATTATTTTCAAAATATGAAAATTTCTGGAGTTTCGTAATAATTTTAAATGCATTAGAGTACTAAAAGTAAAAGTTTCTTTTTGGGGGGCGTCTATAGTAGTAGCTTCTTATGGACAAATTTCATATAAACATTTGTAAAGATGTTGCGGATTTGCAAGGGACTAACTCAAAACTATGTAGAAATTTATTGTTAACAAGTATGCCTTTAAATAGTAGGCCTACTTTTTAATTATTGTTATTTTCTCAACATTTAATATATGGAGAATATTAATGTTGTAAGAGCATGAACATCATATTGTTATTTGATATAAACATAATCCATATATGTGTTCCACTATTTATTCAAATTGGGTGTAAACAATTCTAAAGGAATGCTCATATAAAAATAATGAACAATTGTTCCATATAAAAAGTAAATATGTATGATATATTAGAAAGTAGGATACTGTAATGTATTTCAAATAAGGAATATGTTTTCTACAAATTGCGTATATTTATATACAGACGTAACCGTGCGAGTGGCAGTGTGGTGTAAGACATAAATTTTGCTTAAAACTTGTAAACTCGAAACCACTTGTTATTCAAATAAATCAATGTAGGCCTAAGTGTAAATATAATCATTGTATACTTATTTTCGTAGCAAACCATAGGGTCAGGCATTAGTACTAAAAAGTTTCTTAAATTCAGCCGATTGTACTACTAAAAGTTTCTTAGCAGTTTCTTATTTCTGTTAGCGAATAACATCAGAGTAATTGGGAATGTTATGCAATACATTTATGTGTATTGGAATTATTTATTAAAATAGATTATTCGTGATTTAATAAGACAGTACATCATGCTGTACACAAAATATGCGCGCTAAATCGAGCCACTTATTACGATTTTGAGTATATATTAAAAGTACTGGAGTTTATAATGGTTTCAATATAGTACTAAAAGTTTCCTAAATGTTGGGGTATCTATAAGTTATAGTATAGCGTACTATGGTTTTATAAGGCCTTTGTAAAAAAATCCTAAATTCTGTGGATTTTATTACTAAATTTTTCTTCACTCTATTATTATCGGATAAAATCCCATCAATTGCCTATCTTATGGACTTATATTTTAATGTTGGGGCTTCTGGGAAGTCTCATATAAAAACGTGTAAGTGTAATACGAGTAATAACGGATTGTAGTAAAAAGAGTCCAGGAAATTTGTTTCGTCAATCAATTTAAATACGAAAATTAAAAGATATATTAATAGATCCTATCACTAGATTTATTGACTTTTACAAGTTACACAATTACTATTATGAACCGTATCCCACAGTGCATAAAGGTCGGAATATAGTTGGAATGTGCTTGCTGAAATTATTAGTATCGTACGTTATATTTAAATCTTAACTTTATACTTTTTCAAGACAATACACATTTCTCATTTTTTTCCCAACAAGCCTGTAGCTGTTAACATGGAAGCCATCATACCCACACATAAAATCTCAAAAATCTAATTTCAGTAATCATTAACGGTTAATACAGGGATATAATCTCTAGCGTAGGACTAATATAATTATAATTCAGCAACCTTGCGATTTCCTCAAAACAAAGGAACTTACACGTGGCATTGTAATTGCAATACAGCCATTATTGAAAACTGACATATGATAGGTACACTAATCATGCTGAGTGTGTAACTTTCTACAAAGCAGAGAGAGAAAACCCTCTCCCTTCCAACTATTAAAACACCGAGCTCAACACTTCAGTCTACAACACCTCAAATCTGGTATCGATTTGTGTGGGGCCGAGGTCGTCGTCTCCGCGGTCTTGAGACCCATTGACAGATATACGGGACCAAGAACCTTCCAACATCTCAAGTCGGTGGTATCCGGCTTTGATCCTCTCAAAATCAAGGGCTATTGCTCATCTGTTGATAGGGAGTATTTATATAGATTAAAGAAATTAAGGGCATCTTAAACTTCTTGAAGTCGAAATCCTTAGCTATTTTGACCAGAAATACGGACTATAAAATTAATGACCTTGTGGACAAATTTGGTTCTTTCAGTTTCGGGGTTCACCTGTAATCTATTCAGGGGGAGGGAATGTGATGACAAAATGACTGTTATATATTTGGAAGGCGATGTCTTTGGATTAATTAATTGAGTAGATGAAAGAGGCGCTTCGCTGTGACAAATACATATTGAATATATAGGTGTATATATATAATTATAATATCATAATTGGTACCAAGTGTATGTGAATTGAGTCGAGAGGACTTGAGTCTTGCGATCAGGAATTAGGAAAGATGTGTATGGATTATGCGGTATATTTGTATTTATAATGTAAACACACAAATATCACATCTGTATATATATATATTGTTTTTAAGCAAACAACTCCGAACTGAAATATAATTTTCTATACACAGATATAATTCAGTGAAAATTGGAACTGCAAAATATATCAGCACACAGATAATTAATTAGGAATTGATTATTTAGTTGTTATATATATTTGTAAGTATATATATATATATATATATTTGTAAGTCTATTATATATATATATATATATATTCTTACTTGGTTCAATGTGCTGAAGAAGTACACAGG
>JAODAI010106984.1:0-11430 GCA_027575025.1 Scotoplanes globosa | reverse complement strand
GAGGGGGGGGGGGCCTGGCCCAATACGCCCCCCCCCCTCGCTACGCCGCTGCGCCGGACTGTATCATATATCATGGAATGTTATATGCCTGTGTTCTGTTCCCCCGTGATGACTTTAAGTGACAAGTATGGTCCATAACACCAGGGATATCCCTGATACCATACGGTAGTCCACACATACTTGATCAACTCACGATAGTTGGTATGGACTATCCGATTTAGCACTGCCATACATTTCATCGTTTGCAGATGTACTGTTATAACCTTTGCATCGCCAAATAAAACATCGTCAATCCAAGCTTGATATGACAAGACGTTTATTTTGTAGGCTTGTTATCGCTGTTGTTATTGGGCCTACACTGTTATTTCAATATGTTACAACCTCGTTATCACATGTCGTGTGTCCTAACCAGCCTAATGCAATGTCAACCTATACCGTTGTGTGTACCGTGTGTTCAATATGTTGTGATAGGACTTAACTGAATACACAAATGCCAGTACAAGGTATTCCTGAAAATCTCGAGAAGTGCTCCTCCATATCGCGACGGAGGCATTCGCAAGTCGTGCCGTGCTGCGATAAATCACGACCAAAACTATTTTCTCTTGTGAAAATATTGTTTTTGATTTCGGCTCGCGAGTGCATGTGACGACTTAGTTTAAATAAGGATAATGTTCAAACAAAAATAGGTCGTTCCCCAAAGCTAGGAAGACACCTTATAATATAACTGGACGTTATGTATATAACTTGTCAGCGTTTATCAGTTGGTGGAAATAATCTCACAAATAACAAACACAGAAGCACGTGTATTTATGACTTCCATTCTGGGGTTGGGGGAATTTTTCCTTTCGAGGCTTCCTACAATGTTTTGATTTTGACTACGGTTTGTTTATCTTCTCCGCTAAATTGGGAAGCCTGATCAAATAACCTAAACTAGGTCGTTCCATCGGTGTGATGTGTGTGTGTCAGGCATTAAATAACTGTTTGGATAATTATACAGAAACAACAAAAACGACACGTGGGTATATCACATGTAATGCAATCGATATTGGACAACCGTTAACTTCAAGTGTGTCTAAAGTATATAAGTGTGCATGTAGCATGCCTACGTGTACACACGTCAGTTTGTATTGTGGTTGGTAGCTCCATTATTACATGGACATTCATGATAGTGATATCATGGAGCTGCCCTACCATCACTGTCACCACACTCACGTGACATATTATTACAAGTTATCGCACGTTTCCAGCATTCCAATATGGTTGTGGACTAACATCATTTATGTGCTCATTAATTCAACTCAACAATATAACTGTGGTGGTACTGGCCTTGCTGTTGACATTGTCTAGTACAGTGGTTTTAATCTCAGCGGTGCTTGCTGGACATTGCTGAACTGTAATGCTGATCATTATTCCCGCGAGTAAGGCACTTTATCTTGCTTGCTTCACTTCACCGCTGGTGTTTAATTGGGAGCCTACGATGGGAAACTGTCAAGCCGTGACTCTGGCATTGGTGGGTTCTACGAGTTCACCACTGTTTGGAATAATAATTGTTCTGTGCCGCTCGCGTAATTTTTTCTAGCCTACACCAGGGCAAGCCTCATGTTTTTGAAGAGGTTAATTGACTAGAAAACAGGGTTAGGGTGAGGAGTCAACTCCAATTTTGGTCCCCTTTGAGGGAATCGACATCGCTCTTTCATAATCCGACTTAAGACAAATTAAAAGTGTAACTGAAAGCGGTTTCCAACAAGTTGTGGGCGTTGTCCGTTTCCATCGATGTCATTGGCCAAATTGTCAAATTTGCCCATGGTGTAGCCTGGAAAAAATACGTTGCCGCTCGGATGATGGTTGGCTATGCAGGTGCACGATAAGACCTGTATGTTTAACATTGTTGATATCCATAATATTGTACTCCTGGCATTTTAATGTTAGAGAACGACTCTCTTCTCCTATGCTTGATGCCAGTTCATATGTATGTCTTTCAGGTTGTCGTTTAATATTTCCTTCAACATCACATTTGAAGTAGGCTAACCCATCACTAAAATACGGAGTATTTTCTTAATTTCCACCATCGTCACATCTAATACACATTACTTTTTAATTATACAAAATAACACGAACTTTGTTTGATGGGCTAAGTTATTTAACTTTAAACACACGCCGGGGGGTTGTGTGGCAACTACTGTATATTCATAATAATTCGTTTTAGTACTGCATTGTCGACCATATTATCGTGCTGCTGTGTAATATGCCAAGAGTCGTTTCAAGTTTAGTCTCGATTATTAAAATTATGGATCTATCGTAGCCTACTAACTAATGAACTATGGCTCCATGATTCAATTCAGTGATTGTACCCTAATTTAATATTTACAGATCCGTCGGTTAGCCGATAACGGGACATTTTCCCCTTGGAAACTGCCTCTCACCGGGCAGATCTCCTTCACATTTTCCCCAAAAAATTCCACTATCCCCCTATAAAATCCCACTGGACAATTATTCCCACCCCGAATAGTCCCCAAATAAATTGCTTCCCCAAACAGAGCCCTGATTTATATTTGGCTCTGTGGGTTATTGTCCGTGCAGGTTACAGGGGGTTCTTGTGGGATAATAGTCCCGGGAGGTTTGCATGGGAAGTTCGCGTTCCGTGGGATCATTCCTATATCCCAGCTTGGTCAGTGGATCCACTGATCCAGGGATCGTGGCTGGACATAGGCCCACATATGATGGTAAAGTCACAGGTTGCAATTCCAGTTGGTTGTGACTCATGATATACTGTACCAGTGGTTCTAGCCTGTATGTCAAAGTCGTTGCGGGTGGCTCAGAATAACCTCATCGTCGATCGGTCAATGGTAATTCAATTTCTGATTACATCACTGAAGCCGATTATTAGGCTGGAGTGTCCTTTTTAGCCTCAATACACTATCCAGGATATGACTTGGTTGTATGCACGGTATCATCATACGGATGGTGCATGGTCTAAAATATCCGATATCGAGTCAATAATTGCGAATTAGATTCGAAAATATATGCCACATGCTAATAATAGTAAGTTACTATTAACGTTCACATATAGCTACATACATGTGGCACGTGTGTTATGATTTCTTCTGTTTATTTTTAAGCTAAATAAACTAAGATAGATGAAGTTTATGTATTTCATAATACTTTAGTTTATTCGGTTTATTTAATCGGTCACGACTTTCACTTTAATGTTGCATTCAGTTATCAGTCGGTTTCGTTATAGATGATTATATATGGTGATGGTAATGTGTATGTATAGGTCAACATGTACATATAGCTAGATTATATAAATATCAAATGGCATAGTACTACAACTTATCAGGACAAATGACCTATACTGCAAACCGGCATCACGACAATTGACCTACCATAGCCCATCACGACAATTGACTACCACAACTCACCACAATAACTGACCTACTACAACCCATCACGATAAACGACCTACTACAGTTCATTCTGATTCCTCTATAATTCAATCTATTTTGTTTTGATTTTTTTATATCTCAAAATTGTGTTAATCTACATTAATTATAATTATTTATATTTTATATATAATTTTATAATATAAATTTGAATGTTCATATTGATAATTTTTGTTGAATGATGGAAAATAAACTTGAAATACTTTGGTATATACACTGGTCTAATATAACTATATTTACCTTCAGTGTGATATATTCTGGAGTCTCCTTATCTGTTTTCTGAAACAAAGCCTCTCTCTTCTCGTGTCGAACTTCCACCAAGTCGGTGTTCAAATTCACCTCAATATTCCTCTCCTTACATATGTTAGTAAGCAAGGCAGCGTACTTTGGAGCTCCAAATATCTTCGGTAGGCCTTGGTTGAAAATGATGTTTGTATCAATTAGCTTGTTGTTCTGCCAAATGAAGATGCCAACATGAGTTAAAGATTTGTCACACAATCGCACAAAACAATGTTGATGATTTAATATTCGTAGGCTGTAAACCGACGCCAAATATATTTATATTATAAAGAGTAGCGCATGCGCTTTTGTAGCTGTTAACGTTACAGTTTTTTTTAAACTCGCTTCAATAGAATGTAATATATTTTTGCAATACTTTTGCTGGACAATTACAATTTTCATAAAATCGATTTAACCGATATAATATGGCAGTAGTAAATGTAGATACAAAACTACATTTAATTTCAAAATTCCTCGCCACAATTAACCCATTATAATTACGACAAAGTACAAATTACTGTATGGTGTAGGGGGTACTGATTTGAATTGGTTTATAAATCTTATTGACAGTAAATAATTTATATAATAGTTATTGATAATTGTTCAACTTTACCTGTTTAATTAAAAGTACAATACCACAGGTAGATTCTACTCTTGGATCACATTTACTTATAATTTATAGGAACTATGTTATGTAGATGTTCTTGAAATACATCATCACCTCGTGCCGATTCTACACCGATGATACAACTTAATTACATTCCCATTGAAAATACTTAAAACACTACTCTGCACGAAATCGTATACAGTTATTTGAAATTGTGGGCCTACTTGTCTGAATTGCTTTGAAGCAAAAAAACATGAAATGTTAATAAATCTTATTATGGCTATATTGCATTTAGTATTTTAACCTAATCCATGGGTGTTCGGGTGGGCCATCGATATTCGTACCCGGGCACCATCAACTCTCGCTGCGTTACAGGATGTCGTTTGCTTTGCGGTTTATTTGTATATCATGAAAAGAAAGATATAAGTACAAAATGATATATGAGTTGGGTTCTTAGGTACCGCGAAAACGCATATAAGTACCTCATATTTTCAAAAAATGTTGGGGAACTACCGGCCCCAAACTACCCACACGCGCTTTGCACATTCGGCGCTCGCAATTCGGGCTGCTCCCTCAATTAGCCAATTAGCGCTACCCTCTTTATAAAATGTTGGATCAGCGCCTGACCCGTACTTCCTGCTTCTCGTAGCCCAATTTGTGCTGCATGAAGTCTATAGACACGTGCATGATCAAGTAATTAAGTATCTGTATTTTTAAACTCACCCTTTTGAAATAATCCTGGGCTAAATACATAATTTTCTGGGGTGCTCCTGGACACTTCACCACCGATACGGGCTGTGTGAAGATTGCATTACCCCGCTTGAAGTTCTGTATGGCTTCGAAGGTTTTACCAACATAGTCAAAGGCATAGTTGGAACATACCATAGGGTCCGCGTCTAGAGCTTCAGATAAACCCTTGATCTATAAGGGTTACAATAGATACACAAAGAAGATATTTATTTATGACACATAGTCAGGGAGAGTAGCGAGCTGGTGGAGTTATGTCTTTGTAAGGACATGGCTGTGACTGGTTCATTTTTCTAAAAGAGAGCCATTCACAAAATTATGCTGCCCTGCTACGGTTAGTTAATGCTTCCTCGGTTCATATAATGGTATAAAGGCGCTACAATGTCAACAAAAGGACACAATCGTTTGTTCATATGACATTTGTATTGGTTCTGTACATCATTGCATGGGTATTGGAACACTATGGTATATATAATGTCCCATGCTAATAAAGGACTATTAATCACTTGTATATTCAGTCGCACATTGGTAAAGGAACACAGTGAAAACAAAACGACGCCATCGTTTTTTCATATCACTAAAAATGGTATGCCAAAATGTCAGATGAGGTAGTCATAAATGTATTAGGACGTTGATTCGTCAGGGGTCTGTAATGAAAATCCCTGGATTGACATAATCTCTGTCTCGAACCCTATCGTGTCTCGGTTTCGATGTTTAAGAACAGACCTAACCTGGTACCGACTACGCAACAAAGATTATGTACCTCTATCGTGGAAAATATGCAAGCAAAACAATTGCCTAGTCGGTAGTTGGTTCCATTTGTATTTCAATAGATGTAGACTCCGTGTAATTAATTAATAGTTTCCAGATGTACAACTTGACACAAACATGAGGTAGAGACTGTCAAATTATGTGGTAACATTTACCTGATTAAATCTAAGCTGGAATCCCACTGCTACCACCAAGTACTCATATTTCAACGTGTCGCCTTGAGTGGTCTTCACCATGTTATTATCAGGGTCAAACTTCACCACTTCCTCTTTGAACCAATCAACTCCATCGGGCATCAGTTCACTCATTGGTCGTCCAGACTGTTCTTTGGTCTTAATACCGCCGCCAACGAGTGTCCACATCGGTTGGTAATAATGCATCTGAAAGAAAACGTCGTATAATATCAATGGATAATATGGTGGCCAAGGGGTACGGAGAGAGCATAATATTATAGACCATGGTATTGATGGGCTGTTTTCACTTAGGCAGCTGGTGGAAAAGAAATTTGAGGTAGAAGGGAGTATGGCATTATATTGGGTTTTGTTGATTTGGAGAAGATCTATGATACGGTTACCACGAAATTGGCTATGTATACGTTAAGGTGGATAGATGGGTGTTCCGGAATCAGAAGTTAGGATGGTGTATGGCTTGCATGAAGGTACAATGGGTAGGGTTCTGAAGACTGGTTCGTAATGTCAGAAGAGTTTGTGGTTACTATTGGGCTTAGGCAGGGTAGGGCCCTCACTATCCACTTCTTTTCATTGTGATAATGGAAGTGATTAGCAGGAAAGTCAGTACAAAGAATGTCTCCGGAAAACTTGTTATATGTTGACGATCTAGCAGTATAGTTATGGGTGGTAAGCATGAGTTACGTGTGGGTGCTGGTAGAATGGGAAGGTTTATTTGAGAGGCATGGGTTGCGTATGAGCCTGGATGAGACATAGGTTTTATCCGTGGGCATACAACGCCAATTGGGTATAACCCTTGACGGAAAAGGTATTAAGCAGAGGGTTAGTTTTGCGTATCTGGTGGGAATGACTTCTGGGGATGGAAGCTCTGATGGGGAGGTACGTAAAAGGATTCAGTTGAGGCTCTGACCTGGAGAAAGTAGAGGGGGTTATGTCAGATAGACATATTTCTAAGAAATTAAAATGGAAGGTATTGGGTACATGTGTTATCCCAGCATGTATTTACGGGCTTGAGACAGTGGCCATGTTAGGGGCTCAGCAACAGCTACTCCAAACATGCGAAAATAATTGGATGAAGAAGATTGTGGGGGTTAAGCGGATGGATAGGAGTAGGTTGGAGGATATTCGGAAGAATATTGGTATGAATATGAGTCTTACAGAGAGGGTGATAAGGGGGTGCATAAGGAGGGATGGACGTGTAGAGCGTATGAGTGAAGGGTGGTATTCCTTCTCGGTGGTATCCCGTCGGCCTTGTATTCGGCTGTTCTATGTAAGCATGTTTATCGAGATAACCATGTCTACATTCTTGAAGCAAAATTATATTTTAATGATCTTCTACATCTATAATATATTCACCATGCTTTATTGTGCATCTATAATTTGTATTGACATGGTTGAAATATAATTCTTGAAATTGACTTTGGTACGACGCGAACTGCGCTTACGTCGCCGATCTTCAATATCCAATAGCAGTAAACTAACAAAATAACAGCTAATCTGAAGCGCCTTAGAGATAAATTGATATGATGTTGTCACTATAAATTTATATGATTGATTGAGTAAACCTAAATATATAGGTCGATGGATAAGAAATACTAGTATAACGAAGCTAATGATTATTTGCTGCACTGTGGTGGGTCGGGTATTATGATCGACGTTCTGCATTATGAGATTCTCTCAACTATATCACCTGTGCCGTGAAAAGTTACCTTCATTAAAAAATCAGTAACCTAGAAAATTAATATCTTGTTGATTTTGGTATCACAATAAAGCGATTTGTCTCCTCTTCTTCCTGAACTATCACGACTCAACGGACCGACATGATACCCTATATAGTATGGTACCCCACATATATAGCAGTAACATAATAATGGCTATGATGCTTTAATATAGTCGTAGTATCTGTGGCGTAGTGTTAAGCGTTATACGCATGAACCAGTGCTGCCGGGGTTCGATCCCCGTTTCGACGTTCAGATGCAGGATTGCTGTGCCTACAACTAGCGGTTTCACTCCCGGTATTCCGATGTGCCTCTCTATCCCCTTGTCCGTGCGTTGCGTCACGGAGCCGTTGGAAAGAGTAGCCAATGGCCAACAAATAGTACCATGACAATATTTTTTCAGAAATAAATCAGCAAACTATTCCAGCTCTAATGTATTAATCATCTGACATGGTAAGTGTATACAAATATGGGTACCAACAATTAACGGCTATATTTGAATTGTCGCATTACTGAAGTGCGCGAAAAGTGCAGACCGGACGTACAGAACGAACTTACCTACATACCATATACACGTTAAACACGTTGTAGTTAGTGTGGTGGTCGAGTGGAATGGACAATTATACTTGTGATCGCGTGTTCGAGTACTGTCAGTGTCGTTTCTTGTTGTTTGCTATAATACCCGGATCAGAATCCTCCCTTGGCTCCCATGGTGGTTGTTTCCTCGAGCAAGATACGTTACACGTCGTTGCTTACCTTCATTGTTTTAACTGGTTGTTTCTCTCCACCCAGGAGTAATTGGGTACCGGGTATTTGACCGGGAGTAATAATCACGGTAAAAATACACTTCAGCGCCTTGTATTATATTGTACACAATTGGCGTTATATAAATTCACGAATTATTATTATTAATATTATTAATAGCATTACACTCACCTCAGCGGGTTCCACGACGGCCACATTTCCTTTGCCAAACTTCCTGGACATAGCACTGGCCATAGCCATACCACCGCTGCCTGCACCCGCTATCACACATTTATATTCCTTGGGAGTCTGTGTGGTGGTATAATGATCCGGATGAGGCACATCCGAGCTATATGGTGACATCCATTGGGTACACCATAAATGTGCGGCCTCTAGCTTGATAGTCGATTGGTTTCCATATATGATGTTGTTAATAGCCACTCGTTTGGTCACACCAGAGAGTGCCATCGAAATGAAATAGCTAGATGAGAGAGAGAGGGAAATAAATGGTAAGCATTAGCTGTTGTTACCGTGTTGTACCAGTTTTGAGGGTGGTTGAACTAGAAGCTGGGAGCATGGAGTTCAACAATTGGGATGTCCAAGGCTAGCTGGAATCAAAATTTGAACTCTAATTTATTGATTGAACGATTGCCGAACGTGAAGGTGTAGTTTATAAGTCTTCATATTTCGCCCGCACGAGGACCGTTATCAGTAGGGTATATTACAGGATGGTTAGCCTTCCTGCATGTGGTATGCAAGAGTCCGTCATTAGGATGCCATGGTGCATAGTTTGTGGAAAGTCATTCTTCAATCAGTGACTCGCAGCATGGGTTTAGGAAGAATAGATCCTGCCACCTTTTTAATCTTCTGGAATTTCTTGAAGATATTACAAGGTATGTGGATATGTTGGGAAATCGGTTGAGGTAGTGCTGTTCTACTTTCAAAAGGCTTTTGATAAAGTGCCTCACAAGAGACTCTTCGTTAAATTAAAGGACTCGGGTGATGGGGATTATTTTCTTGGGTGAATTAGTGGCTAGAGAAGTGGACGTATACTGAGGGTGGTTGTACTGTGTCACCAGGAGTAGGCTGTTGCGTAGTGGTAAGCGCTACGTCCTTGCACCACTGCGACCGGGGTTCGATCCCCGGTTGGACGTGCAAATGGGATGACCATGTCTACAACTAGAGGTTTTACTCCGGGCACTCCGGTTTTTCCCTTTATTCCCTTGTCCGTTCGTTGCGTCACAGGGCCTTCTGGAAGATTAGCCAATGGCTAAAGAAGTTACCCTGACATGAAATGTTGAAACAAAGTACATAAAGAACATATACTGTATATATGTGTTTTATAGAAGTACACATCTCTTATATATTTTTATTGATTGATGCAATTTCCTGTCCCTTTTTAACAACCAGGTTTCATGAGCCACACAAAGCCTTTGATATACCAGTTAGAACCACTGGAATATAGTCACCACCACCCAGTGTTCAAACCTCTGACCTTGCAATCACAAGTAAAAATAAAAAATATATAATTAAATTATCACTTCCTGAGATTCTGTCCTTTTAAATATGACATTGATAGATGATGCTGTGTAACACTATTTGGAGTTCATGTAACACCAAAATGTAGATTTCAAGGTGGATGGACGAAGGGGACGAGGTTGACCAAAGAAAATGTGGAAGAATCAGGTTGAGGAGGAGCTGAGGAAGATTGGGCTAAGGAAGGAAGATGCTCCAAACAGGTGGAGATGGTGGGATGGTGTAAGGTGATTCCGGCCACCTCGGAACTTCGGGGACAAAACCGGATCAAAACTGGACCGATGATGATGATGATGCATCAATCATGCAAGGGCCCTCTCACTTATATGATTTATCCACAAAAGTTACAAAATACCCTACCTTCCTACATTTCTTCAAAAGCCGTTAATGATGAACAATGCAAACTAGTTCAAAATGGTTAAACATGAAAAATAATATTTTGACAAAACTTACATAAATCTGATGAAATATACATTTATATCAAAATGAAGATTGCGGACATTATACCTGAATTGTCGTGCCACATGCAAATAATAACTAGACTAAGGGGTAATTATTGCCAAGATACTAACCATTCAGCCATCTGGCATCATTACAGAAGGCAATGGACCATATAGATGATGATGTCATACCGGTTACTATTCGGTATAGAGACCCCTTAATCTATTTTCTGTTTCCTAATAAGATTTGACTGTATATGTTCCATGTCGTACGATTAGATTGTATATATATTTCCATGATTTCAACGCCTTGACTCGCAACTGTGCATATTATGACTTGATTAATTGATTAGGTTTCCTGGCCCTTTTCAACTCAGAGGTTATACGAGATAACCCCCCCCCCCCAAAAAAAAACCCATTTGATACACGTTAGAGCCACTAAAACATAATCACCATAACTCCGGATTTGAACTCCCGACCTGCATTTCCTGACCACTGGTCTCTCTTTTTTTGTTGGTGTTTATGGAAGGGGGTGAGGGACAAGGGTTGACCACTGGGGTCACCCTTGTCCCTCGCCCCATTTTTTGTTTCTCTTTTTTTTGGTGTCTGTTATTTTACTGGTGGGCGGGGATTGGGTGGTCGACTTTCAGCACCACTGAACATTGTTTTTAACTTTGGATATTAGGCGCTTTATAAATTATTTGATTGATTGATTGTTTGATCTTACGATCATGAGTCGAATGCTCTATCAACTGAGTATATATCTACTTCTTATACTACGGCAGATCGGGAATAAATGTTGTCATTCCTCATTTTGAGGTAAGGGAGCTCGGTTTTCCTTCAAAATAAGTCACTTGTGTAATAGAATATGACCAACTACATTAAAAAAATCAGTATTTTCTACCACATTAACCCTTTACCGCGCGTTCAGTCGCGAGCGACTGGTTGGTGACTAGT
>JAODAI010106873.1:0-11431 GCA_027575025.1 Scotoplanes globosa | reverse complement strand
GTATGTGCAAATGATTTACTTCATACTTGCAACTAGAGGTTTTTCTCCGGGCACTCCGTTTTTTCCTCTACCCATTTGTCCGTTTGTGATGTCACATGGGCTCGTCGACCTTCGGATAATAGGGATTTGGTTTCCTTTGAAGGCTCCAGATCCAACTTGGATCAAATATAATAATAATAATAATAATTTGCAACATTATTTGCCGATACCACTTCCATTTCTTATCCCAGTTTAGCAGATTCTTTCAGCTGTACAGGCATTATCACACCAAGTACCCCCCAAAATGCTAACCTTTCCAGAGGCCTCGTACTATAACAAACATTCATAGGAGTTACATGACTAAAAATAGAGGGCAAATGTACCAAATAATACATGTAGACAAACCATGGTTACCATAGCTACATGGCATGGTGATAGGATCATGCTAAAGAATGAAATTTTATAGATTTAACATTAAAATATGTAGGCAGACTACTATAAATATATATTTTCTTGTTGTAAGTATAATAATTCCAAACCTAACGGTTCTGTATTCTTTTATAAATTTAAATTCTACAGAGAGACCGAGGAATTTATTTTGAACAAAAAGCAGAATATGGATCGTATTACTCATTTCAATAATACTTTCAAAGATTAACATGCCTATATCGGGATTCAAAATTGTTGGGATTTCTTTTCCTCTATTGTGTCATTGTTCATATAATTAGGCTACACACATTTTGCATTTACCATAGCCTTCAAGTTTCATTACCAATGATCGAACATATTTTTATTTTGGATTAATTGTGTTGGTAAAAATCATACGTCATTTCAGTATATATTATTTATTTGCTGCTAAATGTAAGAATAATTTATGTTGGTTGTGTTTAACGGCTCGTTTCTAACCTTCCGGTTTAATAGCGCAGTCCTCGGAATTTTTTCCTAGTTGAGGATCACTGGATTGTTGACCATGCTCCAATCCCATATGCTTAACATCAAGCGAGAAGGCAACATGTACCATTTTTATGAGATTATCTATATTATTATTAATTTAATTTTATTAAAATTGTAGTGCTGTTTTTTATGCAATGATAGCATTCACGTATTTGTTATTGCGATGTAAATTTGCACAACATGCACTATAAAATGTACCATATGATATGCATTTTTGAATAATTGAGATGGAAAAAAAAGAGAAGACTACTATAGTACAAGCTTCTATTTTCGTGCACCACTATTTCTGTGCACTAAGCTTAAAAATATATTTTGCCCAAAAATGGATACTTTCCCCCAAATAAACTTAATAGAAATGACTTGTATTGTGTTTATTACATGTTATCGAAAATAGTAGGTAAACTTATGAAGAATTTAAGTAAAATATGAGCGTTCCAAATGACAGCATAGGCTAGGCCTTAATAATAATATCCTAACGTTAACTGGCCTAATCTCCTCTTAACTCTCGAACTTCAATGGCAAACATCCTGACAATCTGTCACTCCACGATACAGATCGAACCGCACATTTGTAAATAACATATTTATAATTAGTTTGGTCTGATATTATATCGTCAGAATTTATTAATCAATTAAAATTCGGACATTTTCCCCAACAGTGCACGGAAATATAAGTCACGGTGGACGTTGTTGCCAACCAAAACAGACACCAATAATCAATCGGTAATCGTGGAATCCTAGGGATTTAACAAGAGTTAATCAGGTATACATATTTCAGACATTGTAGAACATAGTTAACAACTTTTGAGGAAATTTGTTTATTTTTGTCAACAAAATAATTTAATTTTAATATCTTAGGTGCACAGAAATAGAGGCTACCATACTACTGACCATTTTAAATACCTAAATGATTGTACAACTACAACATTAAATTTATAATTATCAGTGTGTATTAATTGACCAAGGAAGGCAACATCATTAAGTCTATACGTAATAGTAAAATTGCACTTCACTAACGATTTGAGACCGCGTTGAGAAAGCCGGACACTAGCAGCTATGTCGTTGATGTGTATGCTCAGCTGTTGAGTCTCAGTGATCACAAATACCTAGAAAAACAGAGAGAGAGAGAGATAAATAAATACATTGAAGAAATTTGATTTTATAAATCGGTTCAACATTCAATGTGGTATAACAGTATTGATCATGAACAAACCTTATGATTCTGATAGACTGATGAATTGTCTTTAACGGCTCATTTATACGATGCAGTTTAATAGCGCGCCGTCTTCAGATTTTTTTCAAAGTCGAGAGACAATTGAGGAGTAGGCTGTGGCGTAGTGGTAAGCGCTATGCTCTTGCACCACTGCGGCCAGGGTTCGATCCCCGGTTGGACGTGCAAACGGGAATGGCCATGTCTACAACTAGAGGTTTTACTCCGGGCACTCCGTTTTCCCCCGTACCCCCTAGTCCGGTAAATGTTGAAATAAATAGAGAGAGATAATTGCTTAACGGTACATCAATAGTGAGGTCATGTTAGTGCCAGATAGGTTAATTATATTTAAGTCACATTGTTAACGATACAAGCAAATAAAAGGAATGACCATCCGGGATATCTCCCTACTCTTTGCAAAAAGATGACCAGAATAGAATAACGAGACAGGTAGTCAGTCTTGCTCCGGGACCGCCATTTAATGTCCTCATCCGATGGGCGCCCCTCACCAGGTTTAGCCTACGAACCGAAATAGTTACCGAGATGTGGCCACTGACAAACAGACAGCTACTGGGAGCCACTGGTGACAGTTGAGTGATTGTGGAGGACCAGTAATTGGTAATCCATTCGACAAAGAGATAATTTCCTAACAGCACATCAACACCGAGAACATATTATAATTCAAATGGATGCGGTTAACTACTACAATAAGGTTCTAACTATCTCTCACGTACAACCCAATCACTTCCAAATCACTGGATTGTTCACCATGCTCCAATCTTGTACGCTGAACATCAAGCGAGAAGAAAACATGTACCATTTTAAAATTCTTTGGCATGACTCGATATCCAGTGGTCTCGAGCCCTCTTAAGGGAAAAGATGCTCCTTTCTTTTCCACCAAAAGTTGTCCAGATTTAAAAACATATAAAGTACTGTATTAGTACAGGGCTGCTGATTTGCCGAAACAGACGGTTTTCAATACCATGGTCCAACATAAATAGTATAATACTGCTAAATTCGATGAAATGACATCACATGCAGAACCCCTATTGCGTTGTCAAGATTCAAAAACATATAATGCATCCTATCCATTATTAGTAAATATCCACAGATTAACCAGCTACATGCAGTAATGTCCTTGAATCTTCCGGTAAAAACTATAAAATATAACTATTTTTTATTTTGAACCTAGTTAACGTTGCTTAAGACACACCATATTCTCTAACTGCTGTCACTTCATACTTGTATCTGTTTCATATAAACAAATAACGGAAGTACTTCTCCACAAAAATTAACCAATCAATAAATATTGAATGACGTACTAACCATGCCTCTTGTTAAAAGATATTCTACTTTCACGTAAATTAACCAATGAACAATGAGAGAGAGAGAGAGATAATTGACCTAACCCTAAACGACTGGCAAAATAATAGAAGATCTGTCGCCAAAAGTGAGAGATAATTGATCAACGGCACAGCAACAGCGAGGTTACATAAGTGACAGAAGGTTAACTATAATTCAAGTCACAATGTTAACGATACAAACAAATAAAAGGAATGACCATCCGGGATAACGCCCTACAATTGGCGAAAAAATTGGCAGACTAGAATAACGAGACAGGTAGTCCTGCCCCGGGACCGCCATTTAACGTCCTCATCCGATACGAAACACCCCATGTCGAAAGATATGCCTTAACTTCCGCAAATGTAATCAATTAGGAATGAAAGACATACTACGCCCCTTGTCGAATGTCCATTGGATTGATGTTTCAAATACAAGTTTGACGATGTAAAAATTATAAATTTACTAAATATATGCGTTTTTCAATAAAAAGTCCAGATCTGTAGACGTTGTAAAAATGTTCATGAGTAATGTATTATTTTAAACGCAACATTCCCGTTACCTCAAAAACAACCATTGGACAATATAAAGTGACAAACCATATTATCCGACAGCTCTACATAGCACTTCAACAACTTATTATAATATATTGGTTTAATAGGGACACTTCTTTTTACAACTTACTAATTTAAACATTGGATAAAATTAAACATGTTGGTAGTCTACCAGAAACAAATGAGAACATCAGCCACATAATTTGAATTATGAATATCGCCTTCGATTCGCTATCAAACATTTTCAACAGCAAGAATTAGACCAATACATTAAGCTATATATTATTGGATCTGCTATTAAGTATATTTTCTGTATAACTATTGCAAACTATGGGGAACAGCAGCAACTCTAGACCAAGAAGCAAAAGCATTCCAAAGAAGACTAATTCTTCAAAATGTTCTTAAAATCAAATGGAAAATGAATAATTGGATCAACCAACGAAAATTCAGACAAATTGATAGTCAATATAGTAGCTCATAGAAGACTATTTTAATTTGGATACGTTTCTAGACTACTTGCTTCATCTAATTAATTGATTGATTGATTGATTATATCAGTGCCCCTTTTCAACAACAAACTACAGAAATATGGTCATCATCATCCACACAACAAAGTTATATGAGCCTCCCAAAGCTTTTGATAGAAACGCTAAAACTACTGGAATATGGTCATCATCATCCACAAAACAAAGTTATATGAGCCACTCAAAGCTTTTGATAGAAACGCTAGAACTATTGGAATATGGTCAGCATCGTCCACACAACAAAGTTATATGAGCCACCCAAAACTGTTGATAGAAACGCTAGAACTACTGGAATATGGTCATCATCATCCACACAACAAAGTTATATGAGCCACCCAAAACTGTTGATAGAAACGCTAGAACTATACTGGAATATGGTCATCATCATCCACACAACAAAGTTATATGAGACACCCAAAGCTTTTGATAGAAACGTTAGAACTACTGGAATATGGTCACCATCATCCACACAACAAAGTTATATGAGCCACTCAAAGCTTTTGATAGAAACGCTAGAACTACTGGAATATGATCACCATCATCCACACAACAAAGTTATATGAGCCACCCAAAGCTTTTGATAGAAACGCTAGAACTACTGGAATATGGTCATCATCATCAACACAACAAAGTTAAATGAGCCACCCAAAGCTTTTGATAGAAACGCTAAAACTATTGGAATATGCTTTTGATAGAAATGTTATAACTACTGGAACATGGTCAGCATCATCCACACAACAAAGTTATATGAGACACCCAAAGCTTTTGTTAGAAACGCTAGCTAGAACTACTGGAATATAGTCACCATCATCCTGTATTCAAACTCTTGATCTGATGATCACGAGTCCAATAATGCTCTATTCATTAAGCTACCTGCTGTACACCCTATGCCCTAGTAGTTATTGTCCAAACCATCAACGTTAAAAAGAAAGTATGGGAGGCTGCCTATATAGGAAAGAAATATAAGTTTTAAACAAAATCATACACAAGCTTTCAATTGATCTTAGAAGGTGTTTTTTCCACGTTCTACTATCTTTTGCAAAAAACAAGGTTTATGGTCAAGTATTTACAACAAGTGCAATATTCGGGTCAGGTACTTACAACAGCGATATTCTTATACAGCTAAGGAATACAAGTCTGAGAAAATTACAAACTTATTTTATACCAAACATTTCTGCCAATTTTTGGATAAACTTTTCAGAACGTTGAAAAAACACCACTGCAAACCTTCTTTCCTCTATAATTTGTTTACAACTTTCTAAAATTGTCTGTATATGGTTCATCCACCTACACATTATTTTTCCTTACATCACTGTGGTCGGTGCACTTACCAGCAGATCGGTTGAATCTGAAAAAGTGATGTCATCAGTCGTTGGATCGTCCACGGTTACCGTCATATCAAAGTAGATACCGCCAGTTAATCTAAGGAAAGATGCCCCTGTGTAGATTATGCCAGTATCCGGGTCGATGTAGAAAGCAGTGTCGTTAACCAGGAGGGCCTGTTTTTCTAAAACAAGATAAGAAAATTACGGATTTTTAAACCTCTCGCTCCAAGCCACTTTTTGCATGTACACCTTTTTCTCGGCCCAAACAAGATGAGGGCGCCATTGCAGTTCTTGCCAGTAGGTTTCAATTGTCACTTTCATCAAGAATATAACTTTCTGCGATCAAATTTTGTGTAATACAATTGTTCTGTAGACTATGCGCTGACTTTTGACACAAAATGCGTCGGCCTATGCCACCTGACCGCTTGAATTTCCACCATGACGTGATTAATCCAGTTACTGTTGAAGTCAATGGGAGTGCAACTTTGTGCGGCATTTACTCCAATATTACCAATGACATCATATATCAAATACCGCCACAAAGAGCTCTCTGCGTACTGTACAGTTATAGCAATAAGAAATAGGTGGGGGTATACACATATGTGTTGAAGCCCAAATAAAAAAATACATCTTTTGTACGGGCTGTACAAGTGGTATACGCAATTCGGGAAATAACATCACAAAGAGCTCTCTGCGTACTGTACAGTTATAGCAATAAGAAATACACATATGTTTTGAAGCCCAACTACAAATTTACATCTTTTGTATGGGCTGTACAAGTGGTATACGCCAGTCGCGAAAGGGTTAATCCTAACCTACATGAGGGTTCTAGACCCATTAGAGAAACTATGACAACTTTAGAGATATCTTCATTACAGTAAAACGGATATAGTGCGCATTCACTATAGACCTTTCTGCATGCGTCTGAATGATGTAAATATTATGATCAACGGCCAATTGCCATTTGTTAATCAGCCAATCAGAAATGATTAAACTCATATCCATGGGTGTAAGAATACTATAGTACTGTTAAACTTGATGAAATGACGTAATGACGTATCTTCATTACAGTAAAACGGACATAGTGCACATTCACCGTAGACCTTCTGCACACTTTTGAATGATGTAAATATTATGATCAACAGCCAATTGTCAGTTGTTAATCAGCCAATCAGCAATGATTATAGCCATACCCATAGGTGTAAGAATACTGTAATACTGTTAAACTTCATGAAATGACGTAATGACGTATCTTCATTAAAGTAAAACCACAGATCTTCTGCACACTTTTGAATGATGTAAATATTATGATCAACAGCCAATTGTCATTTGTTAATCAGCCAATCAGCAATGATTATACCCATACCCATGGGTGTAAGAATACTATAATACTGTTAAACTTGATGAAATGACGTAATGACGTATCTTCATTACAGTAAAACGGATATAGTGCACATTCACCATAGACCTACCTTCTGCACGCATTTGAATGATGTAAATATTATGATCAACAGTCATTCGTCATTCGCCATGGGTGTAAGAATACTATAATACTGTTAAACTTGATGAAATGACGTTAACATGCAGATCCTCTACTGTACAGTGGGACTATGTATACCAGTAACTGCAGGCAAGTCATCAGTTTTATTGAGGAATATAACTCATTTGTTGTCAGGAGTAGCAGGATGTAGCAAAACCCAAACTGCAATAGTTATACCCAGGTCGATATTGTGTGTTAGATTTAGTGAATGGTGCAAATACCAGCCTTGTTGTCTGGAGTAGCAGGATGTAGCAAAACCCAAACTGCAATATACCCAGGTCGATATTGTGTGTTAGATTCAGCTAATGGTGTAAATACCAGCCTTGTTGTCTGGAGTAGCAGGATGTAGCAAAACCCAAACTGCAATATACCCAGGTCGAGATTGTGTGTTAAATTCAGCTAATGGTGCAAATACCAGCATGTACATGCACGGGGGACTACAATGGCCGCTTAGGCATTTTTAGAGCTTGAATCGCAACATTCTATGACTTGTTCCTCTCATTGTCTTGCGCATATTTTGAGACCATGCAAGTCCGTATCAGACCGTCGTTTAGAATCACATAAACATGGGCAATTATTGTATGTGTTGTACACAATAAGCGTGTGAACACAGATTCCATGTGTTGTGTAACACTGTTATTTATAAACTAATTGACGAATAATTTATGATGTAACTCTGAAATTGTTGTCAGACACGATCCTTTTCATGTCAAAACAATAGAATACACAACATAATACAATAGAATACATGAGATATAAAAGAACAGAATACTTAGAAAATATGCAAAACCATGAAAAACATGAAATACTTAAGAGATTACTAAAATATCATAACATTTTCCTTGCATACCAGTCCCGGAATGCATTCCTCACGGAAGCGTTGCCTTCCATGTATCTATGTATGAAGCTACAGGAGATTTCAAGTCACTTTTTAGGTATTTTCATGGGATTGAAATAACTATGACACTTGTACATTACTGCTTTATTAGCTAATAAATTTAAAAAATAAAATATTAATATTATTTTTTTCACCATGTTGTTCAGAACATTTTTCTAGAGGCATAGCACGTTTCAAGGCGTCAAGGTCTTAGGATAGGTTGAACACCCTGAGCACAACAGGATGGAGCATGATAATCCCCTATATATGGAAAATAATAAGCCCCTGGATGAAAGAAATATGATTAGTCACTGCTTGTAACACAATAAGCCCTGAATAAAGCCTAATAAGCCCCTGGATGGGACACAGTAATCCCCTGAATAGAACAACAACAGTATAAGCCTGAATACAACAAACAGGATTAGCCCCAATGTGCAACATGATTAGCAAATCGACTATTCACAGGCTTTTATCCAGAGAATCTTTATTTCTACCAGCCTGCCACAAACACCTCTAACATAGCATTGTATTGACTATGGAGACTTACTCAGATCCAAGCGAGTTTGTTTCACTATCTTGTGAATGACCCGAGTGTTTTCTTCATCTGTATCTCGATCCACAGCGTGGATATCAATGACTGCCTTGTCAAAATCATCAGTATATAGGACAGCTGTATGAAGGAAAAACAAAATACAAATGATTACGGAAGTTTAACGGCTCAATTCTTAACAACAAAGTTTGTTAAGACTATCTTGTGAATAAACTCCTCTGTATCCCGATGCACAGCGTGGACATCGATAACAGCTTTGTCAAAATCACCAGTACATAAAACAGCTTGTAGATAAAGTATACAAACAAATGGTTATGACTTGATTGGGTTTCATCAGCTCACATCTCATCAACGAAGCTTTACAAAAAGACTTTTATGTTGAACTATTAACTTTACACCGGTATATAGCATGGTGGTACCAGATTCCGATCACGTAAGGACAGTTTTCAAAATTTTAAATAAAATAAAAAGGTAGATATGTACATATATGTCTACCAATAATTACCCATTCAATCTTCCTCTTTCAATCTGTAAATGTTTTGAACAACCCAAATTCTGATAAAGTCGCCTAATTTTAGATTGATTCAAAATGGTGCCTACAAAAGACAAAAATGTTCACAAAGTGTCCCAGAATCTGATCACTGAGGAATCACTTGCAGTATTTGCATCATTTTGAAGATCGTATAAAGATTTCCCATCATGCATCATTTAAGAACACTGTTTACTTTCAAAGTTTGTGCCAGTTTAATAATTTCGAAAAGAAAATAATGTGGAATTTTCTTTATAAAAGTTAGCGTATCGATTCATATTTTCAAATAAGGGTCACAACTGACAAAATGGAGGTTTGACAAAATTCCTCAAGAAATGAAAATATTTCCTGAAAAAAGTAGATTTTCAGCGATCATCATGTATTACAAGATTTGTTGAATAGTATGGCTTTCAATATTGGAAAAAAAGCTTTCTTATTTTTCAAAATATACGCAGTGATCGGAATCTGGTCCTGATCGGAATCTGGTAAATACACTATACTATGGTTTTGACCAATACTGCCTGTCCGTCGCGTCCATGTTACATGGTCCTACAGATTACGAAAAGATCATCGATTAATTACAGTGCCTATAATAATTGGACTGGAAAGATCATTTAATTTTATGACGCCATGCTACCAACGAAGTGGGAGAAACATAGATGCTTTAAAATTGTACCCTCACGTCCAGTGATCATAAAAACTTGACGGCTTGAAAAGCTCATTATTTTACGACGCTAAGCAATCATCAAAATGGGTGAAGTATAAATACTCATTAATTACAACTTGACGTCCTGTGGACATCCAGTTAATGAATTTGAAACCAAATTTGGATTTTTTAATTTGAGAAAGTCGTTCGCATGGGAAAAACGTGATTGCTCTTGGATAAAAAAGACACTACAAGGCCTGACCCAGGATTCAAACCCTGGATCTCCCAATTGCTGAGCTTCATAGCTTCTAGAGCCACCAACCTTATCCGCTTGGCAATAGCACTGGTTTAATAACTTTGAAGTCATCAAATTAATAACTTTGAAGTCAATTCAATCAAATGCTTATGAGCATACAAGTGTGAATACCGGATCCATCATTAAAATGGTGATTTTATAGGAATATCCTCTACATCTATTTCAACATTTCAGTATTTCATGTCAGGGTAACTTTTTTAGCCATTGGCTAATCTTCCAGAAGGCCCTGTGATGTGACGCAACGAACGGACAAGGGGATAGAGGGGAAAACCGGAGTCCCCGGAGTAAAACCTCTAGTTGTAGACATAGTCATCCCATTTGCACGTCCGACAGAGAATCGAGCACCGGTCACAGTGGTTTACCACTACGCCACACCATACTCCTCTATGGGTCTAGGACAATTCTTCCGGGAAACAACCCCCAGTAATTTCCCCCATCAATTGCCCACCGAACAATTCCCCCTTGTTAAAGTTCCCCAATTAAAATGCCCCTGGCAATTGGGCAAATTTAGTCTGGAGAATTGTCTGAGGAAAATTTTGAACAAAGGAATTGTCTGGTGAGAATTTTGAAAGGGGAGATTTGTTCGGGGGAGGGGAATTATCTGGGGAAATTGACGGGGAAAGATTCCTGTGGAGGAATTGTCATGATATCACTTTGATAACTAGGTGCAAATCACTGGGTTGTTGACCATGTTATAAATATTGTGCGCTGAGCATGACGAATTAGGCCGCTAAGTGTCGGTCTCAGGTGCAGGACTGTTCAGGCCTATCTTGTAATACATCCCATTACAAATCGCAGAGAGTAGGGATTAGATCGTGCGACCCATCCATTGAATACGGCCAATTTCTGTTACGGGATAAGCATAAATGAAAAGAATCGTATCCCGGCAGAAAGGGTTTCTAACAAAAACAAGGTGGCATTCAAAATACGGACACTGAGAGTTGATAAATTTATATTAATAAAAGATTATTTAATTCGTTCCATACTGGGTTACATAGTACAATAATACATGTCGACAATATTATAGCTAGCTAGCTTTCCTAAGTGCACTGTAAGTAATTAACCTATGGCGCCAACTAGTTATATA
>JAODAI010106762.1:0-11432 GCA_027575025.1 Scotoplanes globosa | reverse complement strand
TGGGGGAGATGGCGATTGGAGGGTTATGGCCATGGATAGAGGGAGGTGGAAAGCGTTGGCCAATGACGCGGCAGTTAGTTAGTGTGTTCTTCCTCACCCCTTGTTAGGGATTCAGGAGGTATAAAGAGAGAGAGAGAGAAGACGGATTCTGAATAAATCGGAGGTCATATAGGACTGTAGGACTTTCGGGGTTAATAATATATATAATACAATGGTCATCAGAGGCAGACTATATTTAAATAAAAGTAGCCATATCATTTGTTATCAATGGTGTGCTTAGATGAATATGTACTGACCTAGACGACGCGTTGTCAGATCAATATAAAATTCATAATAATCGATGTCTTCAAAAGCGGCGTTAGTATGATTTATAATATTATTTTTATATATACCGCAATATATTCATCATCACTATATATGCATTTGTGTACATGCGTTGGCCTATGACACAACTCTGGCCAGATATTAAGTACGTAATTGACTTGTAGCCAACTGTGTTTGTGTATTTATTCGAATATAACATAAATCATTTTGAATACTGCAAGCAAGGCATACTGGAGATTGACCTATACTGTACCATAACCATCATTATTGTCTTAGGTTTTTAGGGGAAATGATTTCTCGTCTTGCCCATGCTGCCAATATGCCAAGGATCACTGTATAGTTGGTCGTGCTCCAATATCGTACGATATAACACCGAGAAGGCAACAAGCACCATATTAAAAGTGTTTGGTATGACCCGACCGCGATTTTTTTTACTAGTCGAATCGATGGTAATTTGCATATCAACAATGCCAATTTTACATTGTAGAGCAATCACAGTGCTGGAAACGGGTGACGCACACCGGGCCACGCCCCTCATCGAACCCACACTTTCTGTTACATTTTTATATATTTGAGGTCGGATTATGAAAGCCCAATATCGATTACGTAGGAGGGATGGAAATTTGGAGAAATTCCTAACCCTAAACCTTGTTTTCTAATCAATTTCCGTTTTTGATTTTTTTTGTCAATATGCAAATTACCCTCGATTCGCCTAGTAATACAAATCGTGGCGGATGCATATCCGACGTGCCTTATCGGATAATGACTGCTACTGACTTTTTCGGGTCATCCATAGCCCTACATTTAAGTTTTTAATAGGTCTATACTTAATTAATTTAGTTATAAACTCGTGTCTTTGGTTGAAATAAATTAAACAATGTGTCACCAATAACTGATGATTGCAATGGTATCTATCAAAACAATAGGATTACAAACACACATACCTGTTAATTATGCAAGCATGCCTGGCTTCATATTCGTAGAAAGGGGTATAGGCATACTATTATAATAAGATTGCTGCCATTATAATATATGACTTTGTCTTCCGCTGTTATTAATGAACAGGCTAATTATGTCGGTCTAGTTAGAATTAATGAGTCAAGTTACAACTATGCAACGTTCAATGGCTAGCAGCGTGAATTCGTTTTTAATCAGCTTATATATATGAGTACCGGTATGTGTATACAGGTATACACTTGTGCAATATAGTACTGGATACTCTTTACAAGATGTGCCTATTAATATTACGTCATATGCCGTAAACTCTTTTTTACAAGAAACTAGGTTCAGACCTTATAAAGGGTTCCTTAAATTTTGCTAAATTTTACTACTAAAAGTTCAGTTAAGTTTTTATTTTTTCTGGCGAAGAACATCGTATAATTGGCAATCTTGTGCAAAAGCATTTTAATGTTTAAATCATTGATGCAAATAGGTCATTGGTGATTTTAAAACAAGATAACAACTTACTGAGGATATTCACACTACGTAACTACCGCAGCTATTTACTATGATTTTCTGTTATACTAAAAATGCTAGAGTTTCTTCATGATTTTTAATGTATAGTGCTAAAAGGTTATTGATTCCAGTAGTTTTTTAAAGACATAAAACATTTTTCATATAAAAACTTGTATATCGGCCTTCTGCAGTGTATGTATGGGTTGTTTTACAATCAGGGTACGAACTTTGTCCCACTGTGAGTGCAAAATAAAGGTTATGGTATTTATTTTTGGGTTATATTTTGGGGTTTTAAACACGTTAAACATACCAGAAGAAAACAATTGAGGCGTCAAGTCATTTTCTTTCTTAAAAAATGTTTTTCGTCTCAGTGACACCAAATTTGATTAATTATAACTACAATTTATAAAAAAAAACATATATTGAACATACTATGTGTGCGGGTACGGTGAAGCCGAGTCGTATGATTTGTTGTAGTTACAATATTTCACAAAATAATGTGCAAACAATTGCAGTTAGTCCCATTTATTTTTCTTCAAAAATGAAATTTCTCTCCATATATGGCCTGCGCATATTAATTTATTGATCCTGAATGATGTGTAATTGGTACAGCAATTATTCTTTAATACTAAGGTATTGGCAGTGTATCTGCTGCTACTTGCCAATTTTCGAAGTATTTTGACAGGTATAGCGCATATGTACATATTCTGGTTCCCTCAATTGTGGAAGGGGTGAGGAACAAGGGTTGACCACTAGGATCACCCTTGTTCCTCGTCCCCTGTTTTGTTTCTCCCTTTCTCTCTCTTTGTGTTGGTGGGTGGGGGTTGCGTGGTCGGTGGGGCTAATTGCCACTCCGTGTAAGTGGCGTTAATGAGTTGGAGAGGACACATTATTTTCGGAGAGGACAATTTGTTTGACACTGAAATGAAACTAAATAAATTGTACGTTAGTATTTGTTCTACAGCAGATATTATTTAATACACATAATGGCAGTGTATCTGCAGTTGATGGTCAAAGTATTATGATAAGTGGTACTCTGGTTATGTGGCATCAAAATAATGAGACGGAGAAGACACATTATTCTCGGAGAGAGTGACACTTTTTTGACACTGAAATAAGACTACATAAAAGTATCTGTTAGTATTAGTTATCTGTAACTGGAACTCATAACTGAAGCATATATTCCCCAAATATAGCAACATATTTGCACATTGTCACTTTTATTCTTGTAAAAACTATTTTTTTCTCTATATAGATATATGGCGAAAACAGGCAATATGCACATACTAAATTATTGATTCTGAATAAAGAGATAATAGTTACATCAAATATTACTTAATACATATATATACTGACAGTGTATCTGCTGTTGCTGGTGAATTTTCAAAGTGGTAATCCGGGAAAGTGGTGTCAAAAAAATGAGTCGGAGAGGACACATTATTCTCCGAGAGGACAATTTTTTTACATTGAAACTACATAAAAGTGTATGTTATTTTTTATAGTGGTAGTTGTACCCTCGGATGCATGTAAAAGGCTACCAACATATTTTTCAGGCATTTCTGTATAGAAAATGCCTATAATACGCTTTTTTATTCTCGGGGAGGACATTTTTGCTCTACAGCTATAATTTAATGGTTAGTATTAAAATCAATATAATTTGAATATAGAATATAATGGAACAATGTTAGTACTAATAATAATAAAATAAATAAATAAAATGCTGATGCCTGTTTAAGTAGTAATACAACTGCAGTACATGTATATTTCGGAGAGGACACTTTTTGGCGGAATTCGCATTATCAACATTCAACCATTTCGAAACTAAATGATTCTGAACTAAATTATTTTATTTATTTGAGAGATACTTAGTGCTTCTCAGTAAAATAAAATATAATTTTAAAATCATTTCGAGGTATACTTTATCATGTTGAGTTCGGAAAGGACATTTTTGACGGAATTTGACATTTCAGTTTGACAATGTTTTAAAAATATTTAAAATATTATAATTTGTTGAATGTTTCAGATTTTTAATAATTTTTATACATTGCTACTCTTAGAATTATTAGCAGATGTTAAATTAATTTTGGTATTAGTGATATTCATGGTCAAATATGTACAAAAGTGACTGTGATTTTGTAAAAAAATGACTAATATGGACATATTTCAGGTAATAATAATGTGATTTATACTTTTTATCGCTGTTGTAGACAGAACTGATGGTGTTAAATACTTGAATATGGTAATCATTCACCATAAGTTTATAGTTTTTCGTAACCAAGGCAATATGTGGTTTTCTGAAGAAGTCGTACCCTGATTGTAAAACGCCCCATATAGGATATTTTTTATTTTATGCCATATGCCTATCCCTATATGGTTATATGCAGGCTATATATACCGGAAGGAGTTCTCTGAAATGGCATGTATTTGGGATTTTGAAGGACTTACCACATTCAGTCATATTTTTATTGTAATTTCCTGGAAAAATAATATATACCAAATTCATTTTCAGATTTTGTTAATGTTACTTAGTATGATATTTACGACAATGAATTCATTATATTTAATATCCTCTTTTAGACTCTTAGGGAAACATTTCACATATTAAAACATATCGCCCGCAGCAACTACGACAGGTATTAATTGACTATATGTATAGTGACATTGATTTTTGAAATGTCTTTATTATGAAATCAACAATACCTCGTTATCGAATCCAATCATTCCAAAAGGCAACTGCAAAAGGAATGTTTTAAGTTAGTCATTTATGCCATTTACTGTCGGGCTGAAATTCCGCGAACGATCATGACACACATTCTGCTCATCCACCAGAAAATCATCGGCAAATATAATAGAACATTCCTATTGGTCTAACACGGCTATTCTTTCATTTGATGTTTACTCAAGAAAACTTTTATACCAGTTTTAGTGTACAATTCTCAATGCACGCATGGTCTGGAGCACGTTTTCTTGGAACATCGAATAAAAGCACGGCCGTGCTAGACCAATATAAATGTTATATTATACGTACCCGTGATTTGCCTATTGGGTGAACGTAGTGTGTATTGATATGTCTAAATGTACACTAAATGTACACTCTAAAAAGTACCTATTCAAATTGAATAGTTTCTCTTCAAAAGGGACACTGAAGAGTTTTTATATTCATCATACTTTTTCGTGCCTACATAATGGTAAGGGCGTTCTTTGGCTGTTGGTATTCGCCTATTAACAAAATGATGCGAAGATGAAGTTCAGCATCTCGTTTTCATCAATTCAAGTGTATTTTATAACAATGTTATATTTTTATTTACGTTAATTTAAAAAACTATACCATTAACTTATTGAAGTACTCTCTCTCTACCTCGTGAATTCCTATAGCAATGGGTGAGAAAGAATACGCTAACTAACAGCCTCACATTTGACCAAATTAACTCTCTACCTCCTCAGTCTATGCATATCCATGGCCCTCCAATCTCCATATACACCAGCGCGCCTACCCCTCCCCCCCTCAACACGGTCCTTACATCTAAAACGCAACCCAACCGTACATCCCTTCTACCAGCTTTCACGTGCGACATCGCGATTTTGTGAGCCGCCCTCCATATATCCGTTCAACACCCATCCCACGTTGTGTACCCTATCATCGGCCTCTCCGTGAGACTCCTTGTCATCCCAATATCATCCCACAACTTTCTCATCTCCATCTGCCTTAACCGCTTAGCCACATTAAATCCTATCCAATGTGACATTAAAATGTTTTCGCGCACGTTGTAATAATGAATGTACAATGATTGTTTTTCTTGTATGATCAAATCTGAAAGATCAATAACATCGTCAATGCGATCAAACCTTATAATGTCTCGACGAAGACGCACTTTTATGCGTCAATGTTTGTCAAGTTAGGGGGCTATCATCACCAGCCTCCATTTTGGTAATTGTTTTGAAACTATAATTAATGGTGGGCGGACGCGCCGTATAATAGCTTTTAGCTAGCTATAAGCGGAAATAACAATGTTGCAATACCCTAGGAAAAGAGGTAATAATACGAATCTACGTCCCTGTTCTCAAGAGGCAACGACCTCTCTCTCTCTCTCCCCTTGTAAGGCTGCATATTATAAGAGTGGTGACAAATATTGTCATCAATTGTTGGATTGGATGATGCATACTTGTGTGGAGATTCTGCACTGTATATACTTTGTAACTTTATTTATCATATAACACATTTCTGGGTGTGGAGACAACTTCTGAACATGATAAATTTATGCATAACAACCATAAAATAAAAGTAATAAGCTGAGAATGATGTTTTCTTCAGAACACATGGAAAAATATCTCTGGTGGAGGTGTCAAAGATAATAAGAAAATAAGCAAAACATGAAAACATGAACATATATACTTTTGTTGCAATATACATCTATGGGCTTGCTGAATAAGCTGAGGAATAAACATTATGTAATGAGTTTGAAAAAATGAATACTTAGGAAAAGTAATTTACAAAAGCACTGATGTTGCAAATAACAACTATGGAATTTTTTACGGGACCTTTAATTCCCTTGTTCAAGGTGTGAAGCTTAATGAATTAATGAAATAAATTATATAAGAAAATAATCAGGTAAACGACTTCAGAATAATACTAATTAACATGCATAGTGGCACGAGGCTATTTTTGCTTTGTGAACTTAAAAGCTGTTCCATTTTGAAAGTGTTTGGATTATTCAAAATAAATAAAAAATAATATGTTTTTCCCGTCATAATCGAAGTCATGGAAGTGATGACGTTTAAATAAATACTGAAACTCGTCACCAATAATGAGTTTGACAAATTGAATACTTAGGAAAAATACATTTCAAAAGCACTTATGTTGCAAATATCAATTATATAAATGTTTATAAGACATTTAGTTCCCTTGTTCAAGGTGTGAAGCTTAATGAATGAGTGAAATAAATTACATAAGAAAATAATCAGGTAAACGACTTCATGCAGAATAATATATTAATTAACATGCATAGTGGCATGAAGTTATTTTTTGCTTTGGGAACTTAAAAGCTGTTCTATTTTGAAAGTGCTTGGATTATTCGAAATAAATTTTTAAAAAATGTTTTCCCGTCATTAATCGAAGTCATCGAAGTGATGACGTTTAAATAAATACTGAATCTCGTCACCAATAATGAGTTTGAAAAAATGAATACTTAGGAAAAGTAATTTACAAAAGCACTGATGTTGCAAATAACAACTATGGAAATGTTTATGGGACCTTTAATTCCCTTGTTCAAGGTGTGAAGCTTAATAAATGAGTGAAATAAATTATATAAGAAAATAATCAAGTAAATTACTTCAGAATAATACTAATGAACATGCATAGTGGCACGAGTCTATTTTTGCTTTGTGAACTTAGCAGGTGTTCCATTTTTAAAGTGTTATCGAAGTCATGGAAGTGATGACATTTAAATAAATAATGAAACTCGTTGCCAATCTCATCCAAAATACACCTTTGGCAAGTCCTTTCATTCCTCTGTCTCTCTACCCCATGACTCCCTAAAATGGGGTGAAGAAGAACATGTTAACTGATTGGAATTTACCAAATATCTCCACCTCCCTCTAGCCATTACCACGACCCTCCAATCTCCATCCCCGATAACTCTCTTAAAATCCCTCTTAACACAGTCCTTCCAATCTCACACGAGGTCTCCTCCCGTGTCTACCAACATCCACTTGTTACATCACCATATCCGGCAGTGGCTCACCGTCCATCCGTACAACATGCCCAACCCACCTCATACGCCCCCTTACCACCTTCTCTGTCAGACTCATAGCTATCCCAATCTCCCCTCTGATATCATACCCTACTATATCTACCCGCTTAACCCAATTATATTCTCATCCAATTATTTTCGCTAACTTGGAGTCGCTGCTGCCGAGAACCAGACAGAGTCACTGTCTCCATGCAGCCCATAAATACAGGCATGCATGACATTATTGTGGCATCTCACACTTTCCAATATAAAGTTTATAATTACTGGTTCTGAATAGAGAAACATTATACCACAATTTGGGGTAAGTACGTTTCCCTCGCTAGGAAATGTCACGTTTCCCTGCAATCAAGGGACATATATCGAGGTAGACTAGTTACCCAGCTCTGGGAAACTTCCATGTCAACAACAACAACATTTATCCAATCAGACGCGACATCAATCGCGTGTTCTTAATTATGTAGCGACGGCTGCTTGCGACAACAACAATATACGTGAGGAAAAGTTAGTTTATCTCAGAAAGTGGGGGCAGCCTAGTTTCACCCATTTTTTAGGAAACGTTTCCCTACATTTTCTACAGTATATACGGATAATCGGTGGTTGGGGGTAATACGTCCAAACTTTTCACAAGGGGCGGCCTACACTAATACCCATGCAGATACACCGACATTTTAGTAAAAATGTACCTGTTATCCGTTCGCCACTTACAACCAATATATAAATTACATTGTATACATCAATTTTTACTTGAACTTGAAGACATAAAGTAGGCCTACCACCATATTGCGTAACACTTAATTATATAAACTTTTCTAAAATACACTATAGAGTCCTATAAAATTGAAAAGTTTTACCCAATTTTGTCAACTTACAAAAAGTAATAACAAATAATTGGCACTCATAATATCTGGGAATACAAGTATCATTTCCTGCGATCCATAGAGCCTGCATTTTGATGCAAATTGTCTTTTACGCTCCGCGCCAAAACTGGTGGCGCTATGCTTAGAGATGGTGGCGCTATGCTTCGAGATTAAATAGTATGTTGGTGTAGCAGCATATCTTAAAACTTTTGCAACTATTGAAAGGGCTACTTTAAGTTGATTGGCGTCATACGTGCGATTGTAATAGTCTACTGCTGAGGCTACCGGTGCACTACAAGTTGAATAGTAATACTAAATATCTTGTTATCGGTCGAAAAAAATGGTTTATCGAATCTAAAACATGGTTTATCATCGAGTTAAAAAACTTGGTTAATCGAATCGAAATATTTGGTTTGTCATTCGATTAACTTGGATTTTTGGTTGATAAACCTGGTCCATCAGGCGATAAACTTGTGTTAGCTAATTGTTGAATATTTGGCTTTCCATAAAAGTTTACTGTACCGGATAAAGGACCCACGGGGTCCGCACACACCACCCAAACATAATCGTCGCTATGTACACCGTTATATTTGCTCGTCAAGCCATATACTGCACAATTTTCCTAAACGTATTATTGATCCAAAGCATTCAAGTTAAACAAATCTCGCTCACGGTCATGGTGATTCACTAGTGTGGGGGAGGGGGATATTCACAGGACGCCTGATTTTAACAATGCCGGTTCAATAACAGCATTGTCGGATTTTAGTAATCGAGAATCATTGCCGGTCCAGTCTGTACACTGAAGTTCAAGTATGGCTTACTGCCTTTTTCGACACGCGCGGTTACATCAAATATTTAAAGCACTGGTGTAAACACTGCAGTTAATTATGGACACTTACACATTTCCACATATTTCCATAGTCATCGCGGGGCCAAAATTCGACCCCTGACCTTGAAATTACAGGTCCAACATTCGACCTGAGCTCTGCGAAGCAGGTGGTTGATGTCGTAGTTTTCACCATCTAACCGTAACAACCTATTTCAATTATTATTATTATAATGTTATAATATCGGAGTTACGGGTGGATTCCACCCACCCCCCACACACCCACACCTGTACACACCAGTAGTATGTCATGTAAATAAATTTCATATTGGTCATATGTTCAGCATTTTAACTTAATTAACTGTAGATTACTTTAAAATAAGGTATTATATATTGCATGTCATCCCTCTTAGATGCACGAAAAATATAGACGGATGGGGCTGACCCCTCCACTTTCGTATTACCTATAGGGTCCATCAACATAACTCAATATCACACTCCCTTTGATTTCCAGCTGAGTTTCCACAAACTAAGTGTGATAATACTGAGACCATCAGTTGTCCTTATTTCCCTATGAAACCCATGCTGCGGTCTCCCCACCCACCGACACCCCAGACCAGATATCAACAACACTGTATGTGCTACTCAATACGTACACACAAAGCCATATTTTGCCTCGGTTCGGTTATTAAAATAATTAGTCTAAACCATCCTTGCATTGTCTGGAGATCTCAATTTTGTTTATCATGTTCCTAAACATATTACAAAGTATCGGAGGGAGCCGTTTCCGACGATCTAGGTGGCTGTTTGGGGAGGCTATTTTCTGGTATGATACGCGCCATAACGTGGCTCCCCACTTAGATAGGTACTAAGCAAAATGAGGGGCATCCCCAAAGAGTCCACCTCTTCCCCACACTTAAAACGCCCGGTACCACGTAGCTACATCTGAGGAACAGCTCTATGGTAATTGTCAACGAGAAACTGTTACTGTAAAATGTATCCGGTATTGCACCACGACAATTCCTCGGAGCATATTATCCCGGTTAATTCTTCGCCGTTCATATACCCTCCAGAACAATTACCCCTAAGCAAAATCCTCCTAATAATTGACCACAACTGGGAGAGGGGGGAGTTCAGGATCATATTACGAAGAATGTGTCCGTGCTGATCCTTTCTAACTTGACTTAATTTAACATTTACTCGGGGGTGGGGGGACTGTCATGGGGATTGAACGCAGGATAACCTTTTGAGTGAATTTATTCAGGTGACTATAGTCCCGGGGTATTATTAACAGGGAAATATAGTCCGCTAGGAGCGGCGCTGGGATTTCCCCAAACGGGGAGGGGTGACATTCTCCGACAAGGGGAATTAAAAGATCAATTTTTCACCGTATAATAATATAACAAAGCAAAGAAATCTCAGACGGATTCAACCCCGTCCTTACGCTATCACTACCCTTGTTCCGAGGATAATTGATATGATACCCCAGGGACGCCGAACCGAAACTCTTCCTGTATATCTTGTCTGTGTAGTACAGTGCAGTTCATAATTATTGTGGTATTTTAGTTGACGTGGATCGAACGGGCGCCGGAATTTGCCCGTAAAGTCCTCCTCCGTCTGTTGTTCATCTTCAAATATGATGATGTCACCCGTATTAATGTCTCTTGTAATTAGGGAAACGCGATGTGAGTGAGGGTACACACAACAACAACTACGCATCTTACACTAATTCTTCAGAAATGTGTCTTTTACGATAAATGCCACTTTCCTTAAATGTCATAAAAATCAAAAGGCACATGTAGAAATCTTATTTAAAGTAACAATTTCACGCAATAGATCGTGATTGGCTGGAGACCACAATTAATACACTGTCAATTACTAGGGGAGTGCTTGTGTAGGCTAATGTGTTGTAGGCTATATTGAGTGACGTGTTATGTATAACGATGTGTGTTATTTGGTCCTATGTATATACTATTAATATTGCAATGCACCGGATGCACTATACCTTAAATACTGGGAAATCAATAATGTTCTAAATACAACTATGACTATCGTCTGTCTATAAAAACGAATACCTTCATTTTGTGTCATTTTATCTATTGCATATTACTGCAGAATCAAAATTTATAAACTATTTTGAAGGTGCATATACAGTAAAATGTATACAGTAATATATATATATATATATATATATATATATATATATCATATCATATATAA
>JAODAI010106651.1:0-11433 GCA_027575025.1 Scotoplanes globosa | reverse complement strand
ATTATCACACAGCACTGTTTCAGCACCAAGCCTCAACACGTTCAAAGGATGTCTTGAAAAGGAAGGGATATTTAAGGATTAACACCTCCTATTCCTCGGCCACACTATGGTATTAGTGTGGCCATCCAGTAAGTTCAGTAAGTTAGTATACGGGAATAATAATGTGGAGCATATATTGGCTGGCAAAGCAGTTACTATGGCTCTGACAGCTCATTGCCTCACTGATGCAGCCATCCGTATGGGCAAAACGTATTGCACTTGGATACACACTGGAGTAAAGGATCACATACGATGGAGATGCACCGGACCAGACTATTACACCTAATGACAGTAACCACGTGGACGTCACGGAGCTTGAATCTAATGAAAGAATGATGAACGATGTGGATGAATTACAAAACCAGACGACTACAATGGATGGCAGCGACATCATGACTGAAACAGTAAGTATATCAAATGAAATAATGACATATGATGTTGATGAATTACCAAACCAGGCGACTGACACGTTTGGCAGCATGGATGTCAATAACAATGGTTCCAACGATAGATCGGTAAATTCAGCCAATATTTCCTCAGTATTCAATTATTTTTTCAACCGAGAAATTAGTCTTCAGGAGGGAATGTTGACTGCAGAATATTCGACAATATTAGATGAACTAGATAATTTGAAAGCAGATGTAACTGCAGAATCGAGGACTTGAAAACTTTGGGTCCAACATATGGACTACATAGAAATCCTGAAAACATACATAATTTCCGAACGAATTGGCAACTGGCAGCTGCATCTACACGCCCTTTCCAACATGATCAATCTTTTCGCTGCATTAGGTCACCACCACAATGCCAAATAAGCCAGGCTGCACCTACATGATACGTGTAATCTTCACAATAATTATCCATGGGTTTACAAGTGCTTTTCAGAAAAGGGTTTCCACAGCATTCACAGGAGCCGTAAGATGTGGGCAGGATTTTGGTCTGACCTAATCATTGAACAAACCCTTATGAGGTCAGCCAAGAGTAGAGGTATTACAGAGAATGTCAGAAACATGTGGGTTGGCAGTATGCCCATGTGCGCAAGTGTTCGTGAAGCTATGGGTCCTTGACCGGAAAGATAACAAAGACAAGTGAACAAAATAGTGACTTAGAACCAAGTCGGATGACAAAAGACGATACCGACTTACGAAAAATGGTTGACTGGTTTGATGTACACAACAAATTTCTAACTTAACAATGCAACAAATTGTGACTGTGCAGAAGATGTGTGAGAACGAATAAATAGCACACTGGATGGGATATCGGTCGCCAGTATAAAAAGAAGACACATTTTTAACAACTTAGCGCCTGTCTCTCAGTCTGTCAAAATCGGTAATGCGGATGTGCATGTCAACCCAGCTATTATATTTACCAGACTGATTGTGTTGATTAAGCGAGAAGACAACATACAATAACATTTCAAACATGAGCTTACCCCACAACCAACATCCTTATTCAAAGATGGTTACATTCGAAAGGTTAAAAAATATGATCCAAGAAACCACCTTCTCCAAAAGACAAAGAATGAAGAAGAAACTGTCGAAGTGAATGTCGTTATATTATATGGTGGTGCCTTGCTACATAAAGTGTCTTAGAATGAATGTTCAACCTAAACCGCTATGTAACATTTGTACACAGTCCTTACATAGCAGATAAGGATATCAATGTAGTGTTTGACGGATATACCGATATACGGTCCATCAAATCCCAAAAGCATATTCTGAGGCAGAAAGACCGAGCTTCAGACATCAAAGTATCCGCAGATGCACGTGTAACCTTTAGTAAGGAATTATTTCTGAAAACCAACCATAACAAATAACAACTTATTCGTCTCATCAGTGAGAGCATGCAATTGTCTGGGTTACACCCCACGGTTTGTGAAGGATGCTGATGACGGAAACGCTATCGCAGTGTATGCAGATGATACGGATATCATGGTAATGCTAATCTACTATTGGAAGTCAAACATGAGTGATGTCTACTTTTGCACAAGAGTAAAGCAGAGTAAGAAGGCATCACATATTGTGAGAACTGAACCACCGAAGTGGTACAACATAGAGAAGTTGGCTAATGCTGTGGAAGATGAACACAAGGTGTTGCTATTCGTACATATATATGGAGCGGATGTGACACCGTGTCCAGGATTCATATAATAGGTATGTATATAAGTTAGCTGAAATAATAAATTATATCACTAAGTTAAATTAAAATACCATTTCATTTTAATGTATAACGTCATATGATCTTTAACATTTATTTGTAATCAATTTCTTTACAGGGAAGACAAAGCCACTTCGTTTACTGAAGGATAAAGAGGCAAAGAAAGCAGCATAACTATTTGAATCATCAAATGCATCTCAAGATGAAATAGGAAAAGCAGGTTATCAGCTAACCATCAAAAGGTAAGTAACAGATATATAAGTGATAGTAAAAATATTTAGTTACATTCAGGAAATCATATCATGTATAATGTGCTATGACAAACGGTGACAATCACTAATCACATTATTACTCTTGTTTATAATATTGGACTATGTTACATACGAATTCATTATCAAGTATTGTCTTCTGAGATGTTTGTAATTAGGTGTATTACATAAGGAGATGATAAATTGGTATGGTCACAAAAAGTATTCATTATACATTTATTACGAGTAAATGTGTTGTTTTTATTATGCAGCTACCAAGGAAGGCCAGACAATACCCTTACATCATTACGGCACGCACGATACATGGAAGCTGTTGGTAAGGGACGAGTTGTCAGACCAGAAAATATACCAACTACTGAAAATGCTTCAGTGCAGAGGAGCCTGAGAGTTCACCTACAAATTACAATTTGGAAACTGCTGTACACCAAAGCAATGGATCCAGTCAAGTGGGGATGGAAAAGAGAGAATGAGATTATTGCACCAATTAAGACTGATATTGATGCTGCTGCTCCCCCTGTACTTAAGTATGCCTACATCAGATGCAACTGTAAGATGACCACAAACCATGTATCTCAAAAACATGCACATGCGTTAAAAATGGACTAAGATGTGTAGCATCTTGTGGAGGATGTAGAGGACAATTCTGCCACAATATTGAAGCATCATCATTGACCATGGAAATTGACGACGATGACGTTGATGTTGACGATTTCTAGTTGTAACGAACCTGAACTATAGTTAACTTGTTCATCACTAGTGAACACGTGATATATACACATGATAACATATGTGTAAGACTGTTATGTACATGTCAATTGTAATTCCCCTACCCGGGAATATCGGGGACTGTAACGGTGATATTAGTTTCACAATTGTGATGTCGTCACCGGTACATTCCTGAAAATTCAGGGCGGGGCATTATTTTCATGAACATCCCGGATAAATCCACGCTAGCTGGGCACAACAAAATGAAAGTCCCCGGTAAGCCCCTCTACATCCCCGTTACTTTTGACGCAAGTCCCGGAGTCACAATCGCGTCCCCAATATCACTGCGAACATCCTCGTGTAAACTAGCATCACGTCCCCCGTATAGCGGGGATACAGAAATGTTAACATCTCCGCCACAGTCCCCGCTATGCCCAGGCGAGGGGGGATTACAACTGCCAAGTGCATTAAAACCAACATGATTAATTAACATAATGAAAAGTATTGGTTCAATAAACCAAAATGAGATAAAGATTTCTGAAAATATGAGATACATAATCCGACAAATTATTGGTATTATTCCTTTGTATAAATGGCCGCCATTTTGAAAGATGGCCGCCATTCAGAAAACAATACCTGTATGTCATTTAGTATTATACATATGGACAGCTTAATAAAAAAATCATAAAAATGGACCTGTCAATCGTTCAAAGACGATTATTCAAGCTTTTTAAGCATATTTTGGTCGCCATTTTGAAGTCCAACATGGCCGCCATTTACGTTTGATGCGAAAAACGTATCAATGTGAATATTAGGATAATAGCCCATAAAACCATTGTATTTGTATTTGAAACGAAAGTGACACGTGTCCGTAAATTGAGGTTATAGTTAATTTAAGTTAATATTCAAATGTATGCTAATTTATGCAAATAACTCAACTCGCCCAAAGTGTGTGACTGGAGGCATTATACCACGTTATTATACACACCGTCTCGATTCCAACGATACCAAATTTTCTTTGATTGTATTTTTTTCCATCATAAAAGCTATTTAAGACAGCCTAAATGTGTTATCGTGTTTGGTGGACTCCACATTGAATTATTATTTTATAAGACAATTGGTGATCTATATAAATGAAGGTGGCGGACACAATCACTGATGCAGACAGGCATACTATAATGAATAGGTGTCCTGACTCTTTGCAACGCATATGTTATACGAGCGACCCAAAGCCTTTGATATACCAGTCCGAGGCACTGTAATATACTTATTTCATCACTTGCAAGTCAGACTCGTTTCTGAAAGCAGCACACATTACCCGCACGCGACATACACGCCAAGTAACCGTATGTGCTTTGTACCAATACGTGGATATGGAATACAAGGACTATCCAACATCTAGCTGTAGATATAGGTGGTGAAGCCACGTGGTTGGATTAATGATATATTCAACATAGCAGATGCTCAAGGTTTGGTTCCTGATAATACTAATAATAATAGTATTGGTTATTTACATAGCACTTTTCCTGCACATGTAGGATGCAAATTCATACCTCAAAGCGCATCATAGTGATGTTTTTATAGTATGTACACCTGCACCACATGCTCTGTGATAATCTTGCTTCACATGTCTCGATATTGTGCAATATTCTCTGCATCATCGAAATTGTTAATGTTTAAGTGAGTAATTGTGACTTTAGTGAGACTTGATTTCTTCGTTCTCAGTGCTTTGATCTCTCAGAGCAAGTATTGCTATGGCGTCTTCGTGATGTCTGGAAACGTATCCAAAGATACGTAGTCTTTAAGGAATTATTATAGATGACCAATTTGTCTGATGTGTCCGCAATAATTATTCGTTTAATATCCAATTATTGTTTGTCCATTTGATATTCAGTACATTGAGAAGAAGAAGTATTATCAAGTGATTAGGCTGTTTCCCACACTTTACAGTTATACAAGTAGATATTCTTAATAAGATCATTACAAATTCGAAGTGTGATGTGCTGGTCTAACTTCTTACTCCTAAAATGTTTGACAGTATACATACATGTGCGAATGGTAATTTCCAAAATACTGTTGATGTCCTCACTTAAATTGTTCCTAAAAGACTAGCAACATATTTACACTTGGCCAATTGGGGTAATATACTGTATGTATTTAACTAGTTGTTTTAAAATATGTATCCCTCTCACTGAATGGATTTGCTTAACTTCAAATATACATTGCTACAGACCACTGAATGATACTGATATGTGTCATCAAATTCCGAAAATCATAGCGCAACAAAATGGAATGGAATTGTTTAACTTCAAATATACATTGCTACAGACCACTGCATGATATGAGTTATCAAATTCGGAAAATATAGGGGGAAAAAAACAAAAAAAACATGTTGTCTCGCAGGTTTCGCTATGGTCGGTAATCATATATATTACGGCGAGCAGATATGTGATAAATCACAGACTCGATGGGCCCTTTGGTGAATTCCGAATTTTGTGTCTCCTATATACAGGTTACCAAATACCACTGGGTGACTGAGATACATCGGATTAGAGTGTTTTGCCCAAGACCACATGCCGATATAACCAACAGCCGTGACGGAAATCGACCCGTAACTTCACGTTTAAACCTCAAGCCCTATCCACTGGGCTGTATAGTATACATTCGAAATTGATAATAATAATTTCCAAATATTGATATTAAATATATCAGCTATAATTAACACGCCATATGTGATTGATCATTGAAAACAAATGTTCATGCATACGTAGAGTTTGACAGCTCAATATTGGAGTATAAACCAATACGTTTGGATAGACAAATGTGAATAAGTATAACGAGTGTCCATTGTCTGTTTAGGCATATTGGTATAATATTACTTGAGCATCAATGTTGCTATTGCTCAACCAAATACTGCATAATTGTCGATAGGTCTAAGTTGATTTTGTCAGACATTACGACACCATCAATATACCATACCTTGATCTAGTGAGGGTAGCGATATGTGACAAAATAATAATATTGTTTGATTTTATCACGCTACCCTCCAAGGTTGTGATATTCGATTATATTATGTGGTTACCCATTTTCCAAAGCGGCCATTTTGGAAAATGGCGGAAATTAAGTGGTAAATATAATAACTATTAGTCAGAGGTACTGAAATATGCTTGTTCTAAATTATGTTGCATCCAATACATATATATCAACACTAGGATTCCATCCATAGCTCTGATATAGGGAAAAAATATACGGCGGTCATTTCTCAAAATGGCCGCCATATGGCTCAAAGGCAAAATCAGAGATGGGATACATACATGTTTTCTTACATTAGTATGTAGTACACGTGTACCACATGCCATGCTTTTACCACAAAGTTAATTTGTTTTCCCTGTCCGCTGAACTACAGGTAATCTTTATACCTTTATGCCGTAGTACCAATGATATGAAAACCATCTCTCGAGTAGGCTGGTCTTGACAATATAAAGACATATATTTAGGAACTGTCGAAAACTGTGCTCAACCCATGCTAAGAGTAACAAGGATGCTGATAGCGTTCATTTATCCTATAACTGGCCAATCGAGATTTGAAAACAGTCTTGCCCCGGGACAGCCATTTAAAGTCATCATCCGATGGACGCCCCTCTCCACATTTAGCATATGAAACGACATAGTTACTGGGATACACTGGTGATAGTTGAGTAATTGTGGAGGACTAATATGTACATCAACACCGAAGTAATATAGTGCCGGATTTATTAATTGTGGTTCAAGTGGACGCAGTTAACTACTAAGATGAGCTATTGCGTATCACGCACATCGCAAACACATCAGCTTGACATGCATGTCTAATGTAGCTGGAGCTCAATTTAGTATAATACATGAACAACACTGTTCGTAATTATTCCCTATGCATTCTGCATACATCCCTTTTTTCACTTGAATCACCGAATAATTGACACATGGAGTGCGTTGACAATTTTGTTTTAATTATTATGTGGCTATATTGCGAAAACAACATGCGGTTATATTGTATTTAAAAAATCAACAAAACTAAGTTTGCTTTTACAGAAAACATAAACTTAGTGCAATTTGTCATAATACAGGGCGCTACTACTTCCCACACATACTCCAGATAGTCCACATTGACATGTATTTTTGAGGTCCAACACATGAACAACATTTTTCATAATTATTTCCTATGTATTTGAAATACACCGATGCTTCTCAATTTAATATATTTTTTTATCGAATAATTGATAAATGGAGGGCACCTTCAATTGAATTTTGAAAATAGTATGTCGTTAAATTGCAAACTCCATATGTGGTTACATTGTGATTAAAGAAAACATAACATTTGTGTAATTTAACGAATGGAGGGAGTTGTTTGATTACAAGTGTCATAGAAAAATAACGTGCAAATTCCAGTGCCGGTAACGTTCATATTTGGATTCAAAACGCTTCAAAGTACATGTGTGCCAAATTGTGTGTAGACTATGAAGCTCAAAAACTAAGCATAATTTCAGTGATCGCCTCATGGCCTAATACTATTAGTGTGAAATGATGGAACACAATCATGCTACTAGTACTATTATGTATGACTTATTTAGTTATAATATATCATTGTTGTAATATGTATTTACCACGCTAACAATTTACTATTTAAACAAAAATGGTTGATTAACAATATGTCACTGAACCCCATATTTGATATATAGTAGACATTGGAACCACTTGACCATCCTCATATCACCTGTGATATGGGCATCATACACACGTGGTTAGTTGAAAGTATAATCATTGTACAAGTATGTTATTGTTTAACATGAAGTATATATATATATACTGGGTGGACTCTGACAGTTGTATAGTAATATGTACCCGGTATCCATCGTGGTATGATCGTAAATGTGTGTTTAAATACATATGCATTTGAATATGAAACCTATACCTATTTAAATAACATCGACCTTTGGTGTCATGTGTTTTATATACTACTCTGCAGTGCTGATATTCGGTGGTGTTCAGTATTTTTTCAACCACATTTTACAGTTAAAATGCATTACTTAGCTTCGTACTCTATAGTCGGTTCCCACCCTTTACCAGTGATAATATTGCAATACTTGTACCAGTTTACCTTTTTACAATGGACACGGCATACGCAATATATACACATGTATATACTTTAGCATATCCCTACATATATAAAGTTAATATTTGACAGCCACTATACTATGCATACTCTATTGCACATAAGTTAATATAGTTATAATTATGTCACTTAGTGCGGAAGGCATCTAGTGACACAATGTCATTAGTAATAGCGGTGCATTCCACTGTTACTGAATTTTGAGAGAAGTTTAATTCGATCAGTCAATTTGAACTCCTGAATTGCAAAATTCTTAGTGCTTTTTCAGTCGTGTCTCTATAAATATTAACCTTATCCTACGTGGGCAAATTCGATAGTATGCTTGTCCAATGTATGTACTTATCAAATATAATATTTCAGTCAATGAATATCAAAATGACTTGCTACTTGATATGCCAATAATATAAAATGATGTTCTACAAAATATGGGTCAAAACAATGCTATTTTTTGTTTATATGATAATATCACGTTATTTTCATACAACAAACCGTAATTAATTCAAATATAACCTAAAACATAAAGTAATTATAATATCAAATTAAGGTACCTGTAACACATAGGTATACATGCTATTACCAATATATTTCAGGTCTGGCATGGTTTTAGTATCTTCTTATGTCGTTCATTTGTTTACGATTTTAGATATTTTGTATGTAGTATATTGTTTTGATTCATACAGTCATATGGGTTGTATTTTTTATTTGTTGAATTATATTATTGGAGATAAAATGCTATGTAACTGACAACATATTCAGAGTTACATAGTAAATTAAATATCTATACAATTATAAATAATAGTGTCACAACACACACAATATTGCATTTATAGTTTGTTTGTGTACAGATACATTCAACAGTTCAACATTTTGAAAACATGTTTACAGCATTATAAAATCCAGTAATGGGTCACGTACAGGAAATATGGACGTGTACAGTGTCAACATATATCGAAGCCATATAAACCAAAATACATCGACAGACGTCTACACAGAGGTGTCATAGCTGAATGGTACGTTTTATTGATCCGATGATTACTGTTACTGACGGAACTACATAACTAACTATGTATCCTTGAATAATACACTTAATATCGGCGGCTACTCAACAGATGGCGGCTATACCTTTCGCTATTTAGTTGCTTCCATTGATCTACTATGTGGGTTCGATGAGTTCATCAATGGCTGGGGAAATGTAAAGCCATTCGTAACTACGATACAAAATGCGCTATATAAATGAAACGACATTTACATTTGCATTTGCACTCATTGATGTTGTGTTTAACATGTCACGAGGGACAGTGAAACACTATACACGTGTAAGATAGGGTTACGATCATATTTAAAAATGTGGAATATTATTTTTTGCTATATTTTAGTGAGCTCATAATTACCAAATAACATATACGTAGTTTTTGTTTAACACTATGCTGTGTAGAACATGTTTTACAAATAGCTCACATAGAGGAGAGGTGAGTTTACAAATTAATACCTCTCCGTTACCCTTCGGGGAAATGACCAAATACAGACGCGCATCATCCATTGGGTGGGGAAGTGTTAGGATCACGCATATCTACATCGATATGTATATTGTTACGAATCGAAAAGTTAAGGCAAAAAGCTTGATGACCATCCATGATCACTTTACATTAAAGGAGTGGCGGACACTATTCATAAGACTGACATTTCTTTCAGCAATATGCTGATGATACTCAATTATACATCTCATTTAATGAATTTGATATATTATCTGATTTTGATAAAATCGAGTGTTGTATATGTGATCTGTGTCAATGGATGAATAATCAAAAGTTAAAGCTTAACATAGGAAAAACATAATTTATGTTTTTTCGCTTCAAATTTAATAAATATACTATTAAAATTAAGTTATGATTGTTAATGGACATCAAATTAATATATCAGATTGATTACGAAACCTCGGTGCATTGTTTAATAACACATTATCTTGGAATTATCATATGTCAAAGATTTGTGCCGCTGCTAATATGCAGCTTAAACATATTTCGTATATAATTTCTTGATCAACATAGTACGGAAATTTTAACTCATGCATTTGTTTCTTCCAAGCTTGATTTTTGTATCTCTCTTTTGTTTGAATTATCAAATCAACAGTTTTAGGATTCAAAAATAAATAAATACAGCTGCACGCATTACACAATCTGCTAGACGTAATCATATTACACCAGTACTTTATCACCTTCACTGACGTCCTATTATTTCCCGCATTATCTTCAAAATGACCGTTATTACCGTTTGTGGGCTTATATTAACCAGCTGCTTTACATTGGTGAACTGATTCGTTCTTATAAACCTTATCTCAACCAGCGCTCTACTAGTAAAGATCAATTAGTACAACCACTTTATAATATCAATTGATATGGCGGTAAATTTGTTGAATTTGCAGCGGTTACACTTTGGAATCAATTACCAGATAGATAGTGTAAAATCGTGTATTACATTGGTCCATTTTAAGAAGCCTCTTAAGACTCATCCTTTCACACTTCATTATGAATAATACATTTTTTTAATTTGCATGAACATTAATTATGTAGATGTGCTGATAACTAGGGTAATCAATTTGTGTTGAATAATAGTCATATTACAATTAATAACAATATTGTTTACAAAGAAGGCTTACATAAGGGTGAAGCATATCGGGTTTGTAACTTTTATAATTACCAAGGGTCAATACTTCAATACAAAGTATTTGTAAAGAACTACAATTTAGATAACTTATTATCATATTTGACTTACTGTGGTATTCTGTCGGCAATTCCTTGGCATTGGAAATCGTGTAGTGGTATAAAAATGAGCATAATGACAATATAATAAGAAAGGCTCCAAAGTATATTTATTCACAATTGATTAAAAACAAAATTACCACCCCTAGGGCTATTATGCGATGGGATAATGAGTTTCCTGAGATTAATTTTGACTGGAATACCATTTCTAATCTTCCTTACGTTAGAGCTATTAATTCAAAAACACAATTTTTACAATTGAGATTTTTGCACAGAATTTGGGGAGTAAATCAGTATTTGAAAAAGATTAAAATTAAAGACTATTCTAATTGTGATTTTTGTTACGACCACGATGAAA
>JAODAI010106650.1:0-17335 GCA_027575025.1 Scotoplanes globosa | reverse complement strand
TTATACGACTTTGGTAAACAGAAAGTCGTACCCCACTGGGATTTACCAATAGGCATTAGGGAGCGACATGTTATCTTGGCTGGCGTGTGTCCTTGGGCAAGGCACTTTATCTTGATTGCTTCACTTTATCAAGGTGTGTAATTGGGAACCTGCGAGGTGAATATGTGTCAATTTGGCGCTGATTTAGCTGATGCCTCTTGTTTCTACGATTATACGAGTTCACCAACGACCGTGGTAATAATTTGTTATATCGCCTTGAGCAGTATCTATTCTGGATTTTGGCCCTATATAAATAACATCATTATTTGTTATTATTAAATCAATAAAGAAAAGTTGTAATACAGCTACAGCTACGGCCTACTCTTATTTATAGAAGATTAAGAGCTGACCTATTGCACGTTTTCAAACCATTTAAAGGCTTTCAAGATGTGGATCATCATCAGTTTTTATTGTTGCAGATTCAATTACCAGAGGGCACATGTTCAAGATTGCCAAACAATGCTTCAACTTGAAACTTTGTCGGAACTTTTTTCTCAAAGAGTTGTTAATGAGTGAAACATTCTTCCTGAGTTAGTAGTGAATAGTAACTCGATCAATCAGTTCAAGAACAGACTTGAAAACAAGTGGAGATGCAGTGCTTACAAATATGATTTCATATGATGTGCTTGCTCCGCTGTCAACATATAGAAATGTGCATCGCATACCTCAGGGTGCGACCGTCAGGACCTGCTATAAAAAATAAAGTAAAATTTCCTGACTCTAATATCAATTTATGAATCGTTCTTCTGTAATATTGGACTCTTTTATTGACTTGTTGTTAAAAAGTTACTTATAAATGCAAATATTAGGCCCAAGGACCCCATATTAACAAGATATTTGTCAAAATTGGGTGATTCACGATAAACACGATTTTATGCATAGATTCTTACAATTTTCAAAATAATTTATCGTTTTGGCGGACCGGTGTTTTTTAAGCGGACATGTAAACTTTCAGGTGAGCAGGTCCGCCAGGCCTGTTGATTTTTTTTCCTTATTTCTCACTCTGTGCCTACAATTCCGGTATGAAATCAATGCGTCACTGACAGCTAGATATCACTCCAGTCCTGTGATCCGCTGTTTAACATTCATGACACTCTAGCGGCTTTACAATGGTGATCAGATCATGAGCTATGGAACATGATCAACAACAACGCTGTGACCTTAATAAGAAGGTGGTCTAGTGGTTGTTATGTTTGACTCTTGTATGAGGTCCCCGGTTCAAATCCAAGCGGCTCCGATATTTTAAAATCTGTTGTCTGGTTTTGAGACTATTGCTTCACAGTTGTAGTCCGTAATCACGGACGCTAAGCTTAAACTACAGTTTGGATGCGTGGTGATTAGCAATTACTATCTTGCCTGTTGTAGCCTCTGTCTGTGTAGTCGCGCTTGGCGAATCCCCTTCCGTGACAAATCGTGTAAATAAACAAACAAATCAGGGGACGACAGCAACTCCGGGGACGACATTATTAAAGCATTATTAAACGCTGCTGTTTTAAACAGTCAAACACAGTCAATCAATTGGGAACACTATTTCACATCTTCTCCATGTAGGTTGTGAGTTTGAATACGCAATAATATTCCAGTGGTGTGTACGTTTGCGTTGAAAAGGACCAGGCAACCTCACCATCCATCAATATAGTCAATCGAGAATAATCAATCGAGAATGAACTTATAAAATGGCAGCTATGGGTGGTGATACGACACTGTTTGCCTTCTGAAGAATAATTTTAATGGTTATCGTGACGTGTCCTTTATTCAAACCTTCTGAGAATCAAGATTTGAGAAGTATTGAGTCCCTGCTCGACCGACTCAGATTTTGATGAATCTCTCATGATAATCAACAAAAAATTGGCCTAACACAACTTTTGGTTTTCGAGACCTGGCCTCCTGAAATTGACCAAGACACACGTTTTCATGCGCAAATGCTTGTTTTTGCGACTTTAGAGGCTTATATCTTGAGCTGAAACGTGGTGTCATAGTGTACTTTCTTCCAGTTTGCAAGAATATGACATCAGATTGTTATTTATGACCGAGATTAGATTCATCAAAATCTGAGTCGGACAAGCTGGAATTTTTCAGAAAACTGATTGATTTTGATGTGGGATGACACATTATGTGTATATATATGTATATCATGTACATTGGTCTATATACATGTATTTGCAAATATATGCAATTCTCTCCTATGTTTCTTTGAAGTGCGCGATAAGTTCAGACCGGACGTAAAAAAACAAACCTACCTCTATAGAGGCATGTGTATGTGTTTTTATTGTATAGGAGCATAATGCATTGATACACACTGGAGTTGAATATGCTTACTTTAGTTTATGCTATTTGTTTTATTCACCCATTTCAATCAAGCGTTTCAATTTATAAACATATTTGGACCTTCGTATATATAAAAACCTCGGCCCTATGTCAGAAATTCAATGGTACAGTAGATTAAATAGACCCGACAATAATGTTTAAATGCAGCATATAGTAAAGGTACATGTCAACTATATACATTATACAGTGTCACACAAACGCTTGCACACTCCAAATTGTAATGCCTATAATTATTTGACAATGATAGGACCGCAATTTTTGTTGGAAGTGCAAATCTTATAATTTGTGAAAGATGATCTCTTTTAATGTTGAAATTAAATTGTTGATACACCAAAAAGAAACAATTTCCTTCCTTCTTTGACGAGTTAATGCATTACTCTCAATATATTTCATTATATCCATTTCTCTCAATACATTTCACTATATTCATTTTATAACGATATGGCAGTTTGTGACTGGTATATAAAAGAAATACTTTGGGTGACTAGCCATGGTCCAACAGTAGAGTACCCGGCTGAAAGTGCGTATACTGAATACGTAACAAATCACGTCACAAGCAGGGACGTGTTCAAAAATTCTATCTTGAGATATTGGTATCGCGATAAAGAGTGCACTTCTTTAAGCTTTTGTTTGGTACTAAATACCAGGTAAATACCATATTACCAAAGTGAAGTGATGATCATAGATTACCATTATGTTTTGGTGTATATTGAATGTAACTTTATTGAGGAAAACCGGTTTTGTTCCAGGTATTTTGGTGAATAATATTGCAAAGTTGAAATTTTAAGGTGAATGTTCTACTTTTTGGTATTGCATTTACTTTTACAATAACAAATAACATAATTATGATAAAATAATCACTTTTTTTAATGGTTAATATCTCAAAAAGTGGACATGTCCCTGCTTTTGATGTGATGGGTCACATACGTATTTGGTTTTGCGTCCTCGTAAATTTGAGTCCATTGGATGTCGGGGTCACACCAACGACTGTGATGCCCCAGATTTATTGATTGTTTATGATATTCATTGCACAAGTAATATAGTTTGGCGGTAAGCCTCCCCTAACCTGAAATAAAGAACGCCGATATAATACCCGATCTGCCATGGTGCACCTTCTCCCTTGACGTTCAACCACAGACTTTATAAATTGGACATGTTGCGTTCTCTTTGTAGTCCAGTATCTCCAGCTGGCATATCAATGACTTGGTGACTCTCTGTAACATTGAGCCCTTACTGATGGAAAAGATCAGACAGATCATATGCTTTTCAACTGGGATGAATTGTATACTCCAGTGTCTCTAACTGGTACGTCAGAGACTGTGGATGGCTCATATAATCTTATTGTTGATAAATCCGGAAAAATCCGGAAACTGGAACAAAATTGGATGATCACCCGACTTGAAGTTGTAATTCAAAAGCCTCTGCTTCTCCCATTTCGGTGGTCGCTCGGCGTCGTAAAATTAAATAAGCCTTCCAGGCCGATAATAATTAATTAACAATCAATCGATCCAATGACTCTATTTGACAAATTGAATACATATATGTGGCTCATATAACATGTGACTATAACATGGTCAACAATCCAGTGATCATCGACTAGGAAAACGGAGGACACGGCACTATTAAACTGTAAGTTTACCAATGGGTTGTAAAATACAATCAATCAATCAATCTTAATGACTATGTTCCAGTGGCTCTAACTGGTGTATGAAAGGCTCTGGATGTCTTGTATGACCTCGTCATGAAAACCACATAGGAAGCATAATCAATCAATCAATCAATCAATGGTAGATCAAAGGCATTGAATGGTTCATAAAATTGTTGCTAAAATTTAACAGCAAAGAATTTGATCAATCAATCGGTGTAAGTATTATATTGTTAGCAATGCAGTGATCCTCGACTAAGATAGTGCTCTTAAGGTGATGAATACCCTTGAATACCATTGAAGCAGTTTATCATTTATCTTTCATAAAAACTAAAGAGGTTAGGCCTACAATGGCATCTGTGGTCTCTTCTGGTAACCTATGCAAGCTCGAATACTATTAAAGCAGTTTATCTTTCATAAACGGAGAGTGGTCCTCGAATAAGATAGCGCTATTAAAGTGATGAATACCCTCGAATACCATTAAAGCAGTGTATCTTGCATAAAAGGAGAAGGCCGGACGATAAGTGGGAGATAGGGTTGGCTAGGTCTGACCGGGAAAATGATAAGGTGGGCTGGCCATGTAGAGCGTATGGTTGGAGGGCAACTCCCGAAATGGCGTAGTCCCAGGGGTAGGGGGATAGCCTCGTTTGAGATGAAAGGACTGTGTTGATGACGATTGGGGGATCCGGGCGATGGACAGAGGAAGGTGGGAAGCTCTGGCCAATGATGACGTAATCATGAAAAATGGGTTAAAATCTTTTCACAAATATTACATAAAACACTTTTAGTTGCAAACATGAAAGAAAATGGTATTTGAGGGTATGTATGGGAACGTCGGCATCCCACCACCACCATCAGGGAAACCGAGACGCCACCGTTGCTGTCATGGGTCTTGAAATCCGCCAGTGTGGTATTGACAATAATAACTAATATCAAATGCTGTTGGTTGGCGGTAGGCCTATATAGCAGAGTGAAAATTGTAAAATGGCACGCATGATGTTTAAATATATCCGATATTGAAAAGAGAACAATTTACCACAATCGATATAAGTTGGTGAAATTTTGAAATTTTATTAAATGATTTAGGCTTTCTCAATTTAATAATTTTATATTTTCTTAAAATATTCGAAAGCGAAATAATTTTTGTGAACATTGACGGCCGGGTACATCATCTTCAAATCTGTGGTCGATGATGTCCAAACACACTGTGGCTGTATAACATGCCTGTAGAACTCTGGGGCTTTCGGGTGTTGCTGTAGATGTCACCGAAGGATCCTTGCAATCTGCAAATATTCATAAAACAAAACAAAATATTATGTTTTGGTATACTCTAAATTAGAAAAAACTAACAATTTTGACCATACCTTGATTAGCTAGGCATGGACTCGAGTTATGGTCACATAATATGCAAGTTTACATACACATTTGATCATAACAGGTAGGTGCATAGTTACACCAAGGTATGGTCAAATTTTAACATGGTTAGTGAGAGTGTATATAATTTTTTTTTTTTTGATAGTTTAGTATCATTGATGACATCGCCAACACAAAGCCTCAGAAAATATTGAACAAGACAACATATAATGTTGACATAATTTTATTATCCGTATGCAACAGAAATCTTATTCGAAATCAAGCGCTCTCTCAGAGTCGCAGTGGGTTTCTGATAAAAGCCCCATCTCCAACAATAAGAGTGGGTTGGGTGACTTTATGTTGAATGTAACATAATACATTATAAAGGGTCAGTATGGATATAGTCTTGATATTATAATCATGCACTCCCCCCTCCCTCCCTCCTTCCCTCCCCGTCACCCAATGGACCTGCTAAACAAAGAAAAATACCTATCGAGCCCATTCTTAAAGGCGTTGGCACTATCCGTGCAAACCAACGACTCTTAACAAGCCATTTCATTCATCAACAACTCTCCGTGAGAATTAAAACTTCCCAACAACTAATGGCACTTACGCAATTTAAGACCTAAGAATACGCGGAATACAAAGGAGTGGAACCGAGTCAGTCGGGGTGCATGCATGCTCTACTTGCCGAGCAATTCAAGCCAGGTGGCCCTACAGTCGGACTATTGAAGACTTCAAATCCTGTGATCACAGTGTGGGGTGTAAAAGTGCTGGACCAAGAACAAATGGAGTTCCGGGGAGGAGTAGACGAGTCACTCCAAGAAGCATGTCCATGTTTCAACCGAAATAGAGGAAGTCATACACCACACAGACTACCGTATAATTACTTATGCTGTGCCAATGATGAATATCAACAAGTGTACACAATTGTTGCCACTCGGAAGAAAGGAGAGCTCTTTGTCTCTCGGAAGTAGGTAAGTTTACCACTTTACATCCCGTTCTAAAATTATGCAACTTTTCTTTCGGAGTGATCAATGTTTATAGTCCAGTGGCTGTAACAGGTATGGCTTTGGGTGGCTCATATAACATATGCGTTGAAAAGGGCCAGGAAATATAATCAGTCAATGCTTTGGGTTGCTCATATAACCACTGCGTTGAAAAGGGCCAGGAAACACATTCATTCATTCATTCAATCTAATTATGTTTTCATGTCAACCTGTTGTATTACGATTGGTGATCATTTTATGTGTCCACATCTCCGAGATTGATTATGATCTTTTGTTGAGAATGATTTATGTTTAGCTACGACGATTTCAAATTTCTCTTCGAGACCCAAATTACAGTGCCTCGAATCGTATTTGAATTAATGTATGATTGTTATATATATAATACTCCCGAGTTGTGTGATATCATCGTTTTATACATATAGTTATGTAGGGAGTATTAGTATGTGCCTAGCCCCTATTATATATATTTGGAGGCCCTTTGTTGCAGGTGGTATACTAATCTAAAAAATATATTGATATATTTACATAAATATAGTAGGCCTATATATTATGTATGTTTATATTATACTGTACACACCTTTCATCGTCGACTTTACGGATTTTAATGCCCTCTAAAATAGCTGCAAGTCGTTTTTATCATATGTAATAGTGTATGTTTTAAGTTGGAAGTGTAAGCCTGTTGTGTATGTAACGATTGGATTTGTATATGTCCACATTTCAGAGATGAATTATTAATATGGCCTTCTGTTGAGAAGGATTTTACGCTTAGTTACAAGGATTTCAAATTTCTCTTCGATACACAAGTTGCAATGTCCATAATTACATTTGAATTAATGTAGGTTTGTTATATATATATATAATGCTCCTTATTATTGTATGATATATTTTACATTGTTTTATGCATAGGCATGTATGTATGGTCCATATGTAGAGTGTGTGCCTGATATATGTATTTAAAGGCTCTTTAATTAATATGCCGATATGTTTTACATATATATATATATTATGCATTTCTATGTAATACTGTACATACCTTTCATTATCAACTCTACTGTTCCGTACGCCATCTAAGGTAGCTACAAGCCGTTCCACTTGTTCTTGAAGGCCGTTGTTCATTTCTGGTAAATATACTGGTGTAATCGCGTCAATTTTTTCGGCTACATTATCTGCACATGTAATGTAAATATTAAGGGAAAATATAGATTAGTTTAAATATACCAATGCTGTCAATGTGTTTGAAATAATGTTGTAGCATGTTGTGTATAAGGCGTTCAAAGAAACGGCGGCGCCAGTGCTTCGGCGGCGCCAGGGTTTCCCGGACGGGGGGGCCGACGTTCCCCGACGGGGGACAGGCTCTATGCGCCTACCACTGAGTCAAAGTAAGTTTTCAATTCATTTGGCTGGTTATTCACAATATTCATGATTGTGAACCTATAGTAATAAAATAAAATATAATATGCATAATACAACAAATATGATGAATAGCTTCCTTCCAATTTAAGCGGGTGGCTGGATATAAGAATGATGGATTTGACTGATTTCTGGTGTTATTTATCAATAATGTTAATCCTTAGAAAACGCGATAATGTTAAGTGGTTCTTCGAGTGAAAATATGACCTGTCCCGATTCTCACAATGCTAGCTCTGTATATTTGATGTTGGTTAACTTGGGGTTGTTTATTTGGTACCGTATTGTATTGAAATACACTACAATGACGATAATTTCCCCCCATCATATTTCTGCCATGATTGCTACAATTGTTTCAAAACATACCACATTAAAAGTCATACCTTTGGGTTGTTGTTCGTCTTCCCTTTGTTTCTTTAATTGTTGAATTTGGAGTTCCAGATTATCAATTGTATTTTTATTTTTATGTATTGATTTTTCTTTTACTTCTAATTTCCTGTTGGCAGCTGTCAATTCACTCTTTAGTGACGTCATATCGTTCATGGCCGTACTTTGTGTTATTCGGAGCTCCGTTATCTGAAAGAGTGGATTCAAGATATTTGTTAATAAAATATATCTCTCGAAATAGTCAGATATATATAAAGTTATTAATTACGCATTGTGTATTGTTGAATGTATTTCTAGCTTTTAATATAATAATATAAATATGTCTGACTTTTAGAGTATAATATTAGATATAGGTATATATATGTATGTATGTATACTGTATATGTTATACTAAATTTGCATACAAAATATTCATAGTTAAATACTGATGCCAATATAATTATCAGATATGTATTCCATATATTTCTATATATTATGTATACATGTATATAAATGTAATGTAATGTGTGATACAAGTAGTTTATTACCTTTAACATTGAATTCTGCAGCTCATTTTCAGACTTCTCAATTGTGCCTTCCATGTTATTATAGAGAGTTCTGTGGTCTTCTCTTAGTTGGGAAATTGTCGTCTTCATGTGGACTCGTTCACTTGTCAAATTAGCCACAGTTATTCTCTGCAAATTGAGCTCATTTTGAAGTTCGTCAACAGATCTCTTCCGCCGGATTTCACTTCTTTTCAGTTTCATTATGTCCCGTTTCATCTTGGCTTTGTCCTCTTCCAGTCTTCCTACATCCACATTAAGTACCACAATCTGTTTATCGTTGCACTTTTCAACTTCGATCCCTTTCTCGACCTGCTTTGATGTTTCCAGTAATTTTCTCGTTAGATTGTCGTTCTTCTCGTTCAAGGACGACATTTCCCTGTCTCTTGCATTTGACTGACTTATATAATTGCCCTGTAAAGCTTTATATTGCTCTCTCAGCGTAGCATACTCTACTCTCAGCATATTCTTTGTGTTGTCATCCGCCAGTTTGATCCTCCTTAGCAGCAGCATTTCTTCATTTAGATGAAATATTGTTTGTTTATTTTCAGTTTCATCTCCTTTTAGCTTGAGCATTTCTTTACCCGTTGACTCTGCATCCTGTTTCGATCTTTGTGCGTCTTGATTCAGTGACGCAACAATTTCTTTCATCTCGTTAAATTTTTGCTTCCATCGTTTTGCTTCCCTCTTTGATTTATCAACGTCTTCGTCCCTTTCCCTTAATTCTGCATTTAACTTGATTTGCATTTCCTCCGCACTTATTTTCTCATCTTTTCGTTTCCTGTACGCCCTACTTAAAACTTTATACTTTTTCACACCAGCATTCACCTCTCCTTGAAGATGTTTTATCTTATCATTCTTCAGCTTCCTTTCTTCCTTCAACTCAGATTGCTTCTCTTTTATTGTATCCGTTAAGGTGTCCCACTTCCGGGAAGAGTTAAGACACCGTTCCTTTAAAGCATCAAAATCGATTTCCTTTGTCCTCAGTTTTTTTACCATGTTGTGTTTCCTCTCTTCGTATTTCTCCTTATTCTTATGCATTTTATCAAGACAAGAATCCAATTTATCCGTTAACTTGCTTTCTTGAATTTTATATTTCTGCTGCATGTCTTTCAACTCATTCTGGTGGGTTTCATGTAGTCTAGAGATCTCAATCTGTTTTTCCTCCAGGGATCTCAAAAGACCCATAGCAAATTCACCGTCCCTTGAGTTTGAGTCCAATTGTTGACGTTTTCCTTCAACACCAATAGCGTACGACATATCCCCATTATCAACGGGGCTACATTGTGTTTCTTTGTCCTGTTGATTAACGCTTGAAGATGTATCGTGTTTTGATGAAGCAACTCTCTCTGTATACGTACTGCTGACTGCACGGAAATTTGGGTTCCTATCGTTACAGCGGGAAGATGGCAATCGGAGAGATTCACTCATTCTTGAAGAAGAATTTGATATCACTTTGCGTTGAATTGAGACGTCGGTACCAATAACAAACTTGTCAAACTGTTTTTCTTCGCCGCTTATCTTAGCGTCCTCGTGGCTGTTTTCGTGATCTTTATGGGATACATCAGTATGTCTTACTTCAGTACGGTCGTTGTATTTGCCACTCTTGTCGGTTGACAACTGCGGACTACAAGCTTGGATTGCCAATTCGGAAACATCGACATCGTCCAAACGAGATGATTCAAGGCTTTCGGAGACCGAGGTGGACAAGTTGGTGACTGCGGTCGCCCATGATTTTATGGAGTTTATTTTTGTATTTCGTTGCACTTGTGGAGTTTCGACTTTTATCAAAGACAAATTATCCGCTGTAAGGGTCATCGATGGAGCACCAGAAGCATTACCGCTGGCGATGTTGGTAGTTGTGTTCGGCAGGAAGTCCGAACCATGTCCAGTTTGTTGGCTGACTTCCGTGCAATCGTTTTGTTGGATCTGATCCTTTGGCACCATTAAATGTTCGAACGAGGACGTCCTTGTGTTGGATTGCATTGACTTTAAACTCTTGACACTGTATCCCTCATTTGCATCGATTTCTTTGCTGGAGATGCCCGGTTGTCGGCAATTATTGGAACCCTGATACTTGGGCGAAGCTTCCTTGTCATTTCGATGTGCCACGTGGCGTTGTTCTTTGTTTGTGTCTTCTTTGGATACTACTCGTTTATTGTGGAATACAGCAACGTTGTCTAAGGTACTCTCGGTATAACCACGACCATCGCTGGGGTCACTCGACGAGCAGCTACCCCATGAAATAGATAATGCAAGTTCATCCTGTACATCAGAAAGAGGCACGCGATTATTGTCACTTTGTTTCTTTTGTGTATTGGCTGTTCCGATTACGTCGGCCTTTTCTTTGTACTTGTCGTTATCGGCTACGCTTTTGTCCACAAGTGTGGGAAGATAACCACACTCTTCTCCGAAGGATACTTCAGAATCCAAGGCGTTGCCAGCATTAACTTGAACGATCTCACTGTGGCCAAGTGTGTCGCTGTTGGTTGCATTGCATGCATAACTACTTGTCCCCAAACTGAAAGGCTGTATTTCTGTATCGATTTCTGTGCCTGTTATGCGGTCTTCAATTATGGGCAGATGTTCTGCTGGAGATAACTCAATAATATCAGAAATAGTATGGTAATTTTCTTTTACATCAGTCTTCTTGTCAATATTGTTATCAAGAGGTTCACACTGCATAGTTTTACCAACTGGTTTGGGTGGTTTTACTTCTGTACGCTGACCATTGTCCGGCATGAGGTCGTCATTACTTTCGTCTCCAAAGGATATTTCATCAATACTTTCTGAAATATTATCCGCCATTTCTGGAAAATTTTCTAAAGGCGTGTCAACGTCTGCTTTGTTCACCATGTTAGTCCCCACAACGGAAGACTGTATTCCTGTATGGGTATTAGTGTTGCTCACAGAATTGTCTTCAACTTTGTTGTTTTTGTCAACCGACTCGTCCAGAGATTCACACTCAGTTTTATCCCACACCGGCATTGGTAATTTCACTTTCTTTGGGATGCCATTGTCTGGTATGAAATCATCATCACTGTCTTCTCCAAAGGATACGTCGAAATCGTCGGTAATACTGCTAATGCTTTGTGGAATAATCTCATCGTTTTGAGCTACACTGGGCATACCAAATGTGGATGCATTCCCATCAGTATCCAATACACATTCTTGCCTCAAATCAACAGTTACTTTGTTCACCGTTTTAGTCTTAACAATGGAATTGTCTTCAACTTTGTTGTTTTTGTCAACCGACTCGTCGAGGGATTTATCCCACACCGGCATTGGTAATTTCACTTTCTTTGGGATGCCATTGTCTGGTATAAAATCATCATCACTGTCTTCTCCAAAGGATACGTCGAAATCCTCGGTAATACTGCTAATGCTTTGTGCGATAATCTCATCGTTTTGAGCTACACCAAATGTGGATGCATCAAATACACATTCTTGCTTCAAATCAATTGCTGGTTCTATGATCTCAGAAATACTATCACGATTCTCGTCAACATATGTCACTTTGTCTAACGATTGTCCCCGAGATTGACATGCTTCAGCATTTGTCACTGGTGTTGGTAGTTTATCTTCCTTTTGAATACCATTGTCAGGTAGAAAGTCGTCACCACTTTCTTCCCCAAACGATATTTCAAAATCGTCCAAAATACTGCTAATATCCTGTGGAATTACTTCTTCGTTGGTAGAGGTGTCTTTAATAACTGTACTGCATACATTATTTTTCTCCATTAAAGCAGGCTTTGTATCTGTATTGCTGTTTCTATCCGATCCACCTTCTTTGACCCTTTCTGCGGTAGTTTCTTCAATCCCAGCATTTTCTTCAATAGCTATCTTTTTGTCGGTATCTCTGTCCTGGGATTCACATTTCTTGGTATCATTGCTCACTGACATTGGCAATTTAACGTTCATTCGGATGCCGTTATCTGGAAGAAATTCATCGTCACTTTCTTCTCCGAAGGATATTTCAAAATCATCCAAAATACTGCTAATATCCTCTGGAATGACTTCATCGTTGGTGGAGGTGTCCTTGTTTGTCTTCACAATGGAACGATGTATCTCCGATACGTCGATATTATTTTCAGTAATGTTATCAATCTTGGGTGTCTCCGCATTCGGTGAAGTATTGGCAGTGACAACTTTGCGCTGGGCACCCCTTCCAACTTCAAAAATGGAAGAGTGCATTTTTTCTTTGACAGTGGTCTCTGGTGCATCATCATCTAGAGATAGTAATAGGTCATCCATCATGGATAGGTCCACATTCTCAGACTTCAAAGTTGCTTTCTCTTGGATTATCCCTTTGTTAGTACCAATATCGCCTGTCCGCATCTCCTTGCCGCTACTTTTGTCAGAGATGGAAATAGGATTATCCGTGCCAGTATCAAGCTTATCATTTTCCCCAGGATTTATAGCTCCTCCTCCTGAAATGGGATTTTGCGCAGCTTTCTCAACGTCCACATTTGTTGTACTTTTTACTTCTTTCGCATTACGTTTGTCTGTGATGCCGTTGATCTGTGACGCCGTCTTTATTCCTGTAGTAGTAGGTCCACATATGTCTGCCGAATCAGTAAAGTTAATCTCATTGGGAAGAGAAACGTCTGTGTCCCAGTCACTCTGAGACAGTATATCTTCGGCAATGGATGTTTCGATGTTTTCCGAAATGCTATCTGACAAGTCGGCGATACAAGCATTTGGTTTCTTGTTAATTGTGTCTACATCATTGAGGTCTATGTCTTCATCTCCCAGACTGCCGTTCTCACTTCCTTCGCTGCTGTCAAAGTGTGAACTGAACGATTGGTGTAACTTTGAATTATCCACGCTGTCTTTGTCGTTATCGCGATGCGTGCTTGGATCATCAAATTCAAAACTGTCGTTGCTATACCCAGATGGAGATAACTGATGTGGCTTCTCTTCCTCAACAATGTCTCTTGGACTGGTCAACTGCTTATCGTGAAACGTCATCTCTGGAATGGTTTCGTCTATGGTCACCGCAGTACTTTGTGTAGTATCTTTAACATTAACCGTCACAAAACGAGCATTATCTGGGACGGGACTGGTTGCCTTGTTCCTGCGTTTCACAATCACCATCTTTTGTTTTGGTGTTTCAGTTTCCGGAGTTTTACTGCTGTTGGTGGCTGGTTGTTCGGTGAGAGGAGAGTTAGGGCGAGTGATTCCTTGAGTCTTCTTTGTAACAAAATTAGCCTTGGTTAATTCCTCATTGGAACTGTTACTATATAAATCACCTGTGACCTTTGCACGACTATCGTTCACAAGCCGCTTGGAAGAATTCTTCTCGGTATTTGAGGAGCCCTGATAACTTGAAGAACTCTGCGTCTTCTTCAGAATTTTTTCTTTGGCGGTCGGCGATCCTTTGGCAAGATTGAGGGCAAAGAGAGGTTGCTTCAGGATAAATTGGAGATTCTTCTCAATAACCAATTTATCCTGTGCTGATGTGGATTCTTGAGGTTTTCCTTGTGAAGAATTTGACAAAGATGAAGCTGGACTTGTCTTCATTCTATGTTCATCGTGTTCTGATTTTGACTTCATACTTCCTGCTGAATCAATGGCACCAAGAAGAGGTTTGTCAACGCTACCTTTTCGAAGTGGTTCTAGTCCTGAAATTTTGGATAATCGTCCTGTCAGCGGGCCACGTTTCCTTCCTCCTGTGCTTTTCTTGGATGTTACAATGTCATCAACCGACGACGCTCCAGGGCCTTGGTCTTGTTTTGATGGTGTCTGTCCGCATACTTCTGGTTGTCGTGGTACCCCGTTGTTGTCCATGTTCTCATTTCCGGTAGATGGATCCAATGGCTGGGCTGTCTCCAAAGAAGTTATGTCTTTCTTATCGTCAATATCTTCCTGCATCCAGCGTTTCATGGTAGCGTTTTCTTCATTGGACACAGATGGGGTAGGCGGATCAAATTTAAAACCAGGTGATGTTAGCTTCTTCATTCTGCAAAGGACATTCATGTCATCCAAGTATTTGTCCTCTTCACTAATTTTTGAGGGAGGTGATGATTTTGGCAGTGATGATTTCGTCACTATTTTGCTTTTCATCTGCATGTAATCATCTTCTAATAGCTCATCATCCAGGGGCTCACCCAGCAGTGATTCGATCGTAGTCAGTTTCTTGGCATTCTTCTTCTTCTTCTTGTTTTTCTTTCCCTTCGTCTTCTTGGGAGATGGCGTCAGCGGGCTGAGTGATAACGGTGCCAAGTTCTTCATCCCTCCTCTAAGTGGTGGCATATTAGCCAGATTGGTGGACGACAACGGGTTGCTGGCGAACATTGGAGTTAAACCCATCATATTCCGATCTTTGGACGCTATGGATACCGGATCTGCTTCATCGGACAGTTGCGCAATGCCTTTCAATCGAGGTTTTCCCGCCGAATCATCCTGCAAGTTACCCGCCGTGGACTCCAGTGATTTTAGATGCATGCTTTGCAACATTTTCATTCTCGACATAATTCTTCCGTACGACTTCCGTCAGTCCCAGTAAAGCAGCTGTTGAATCTATGAAATCTGAAATAAAAATTGATGAGATAACATTATAAATTATAAATTAACATTATAAATAATATTATTAATAATAATAACAGTATTTGTATAATATAATGCTGTTACAGCTGCATTACAGCGGAGGGTGTAAAGGAAGAAAGATGCTCCAAACAGGTTGAGATGGCAGGATGGTGTAAGGGCGATTGTTGCAAAAGTAAGGTGATTCCGGCCACCTACAAACTTCGGAGCCAAAACCGGATAAAACTGGATCGATGATGATGAATAATCTTGTTGAGTATCGGACATGTAATCAGGAAGTCACTAGTTTGAATCCCGGTGTACCCACTTATCTTTTGAAATGTGCCAGTTTTTTATTTATTTTCTTAACAAGAAATCTATGCAGTCACCCCGGAGTCAGATTGAGTTGATATTTGGTACAGGGCTTCTCTATGGATGAGTTAGAAAGCCTATTGATTTTGACGATGATACCTCACATATTAATAAGTGAGCAGGGCTAAATATTTGTAAAATATTGATAGACTAGAGAGGCTAGGCTATTTTACAATGTACCAGAGAAGCCTTCACAATTTTTGGGGAAAATGATACCTTATGGCCCACAGAAGAAACCCAGGGCTCGAAATAAGAACAGAAAAGGGCAAGGCCAAAATAGCCTAAAAATCATGGCACACTGCTTAATCACGACGGGGGCACCTCATAGCACAGCAATTCAATAAAAAATTTGGCCTTCGGTGTACATTTATTTTGAAGGGCATCAAGGCCAAAGTGAAGGGCCCGGAGACCATGGCCTTCAGTGCCTCCGGTTATTTCGAGCCCTGGAAGCCCATCTGTTTTCGGCGGTGATCCCATCTCAGTAACCGTAAGTCAGATTAAGTTGATGTTTGGTACATGGATAACCTGCTGGTCCTTTAGGAAGATTATTGATTTTCACATGATACCTCGCATATTAATGAGTGGGCAACGCTTATTGCGAAAATATCAAGAAATGGCTGGTTAACACGATATCTCAATAATCGTAAGTCGGATTGAGTTTATATTTGGTTCATGGATGCTCTGCGGGTCGGTTAAGAAACCTATTAATTTTGACGATGTTACCTCGCATATTAATGAGTGGTCGGGGCTTATTGCGAACATATCAATAAATGGCTCCTGAACACGATATCTCGATAACCGTAGGTACATGGATGACCTGCGGGTCGGTTAGGAAGCCTATTGATTTTGACGATAATACCTCCACTCCACTACAAAAACATCCACTGGTGTGGAGTAGGCCTACTTAAATTTTAAGGTTGAAGCTATGATGTAATTAGGCCAGGAGCATGTCCCGTAATATTTCAGACCATAAGGTTTTACCCTAATTATTACTTAGACCATCTAAATAATTAAAAAATTGTGAGCCTAACCCCAGGGTGTGGGGTTGACTTCTATACCCATAAACGTGGGTTAATTTCACCCCATCTAGCTCGTGGATCAAATCATGTCAAAATGGGGTAGTATGACTATAAATTAAAAGGAAAACAATGACAAAATTGGTGATGGCAAGGGGTTGTCAGACCCATACTAAGTCACCCCATGTAAGTGAGACATATTGATTTTCCCCATATTTGTCTGACCGGTTAGCTCAGATGATAAAGCGTTGGGCTTGTGATCGCAAGGTATGGGGTTCGAATACGGAGTGATGATGATTATATTCCACTGGCCCTAACTAGTATATCACAGGGCTTTGGGTTGCTTATATAGCATATGCGTTGAAAAGGGCCAGGAAACAAAATCAACACTGAATCCACCATTTAACACAATAACCAAACCTTATTAAAATGGGATATACTTTAAGAAAGCAAATAAGTCACGCCCATTCATTAATACGCGCGGGATCGCCAACGAAAAAAATAGGATTCTTCACTAACCCATATAGCATCTCTCCCTACTCCATGAATCCCCAACAAGGGGTGAGGAAGAAAATGTTAACTGACTCCAATCTCCATCCCCACCAGCTCCCCTAAAATCCATCTCAACACAGTCCTCCCATCTCAACCGAGGTCTCTCCCCACCCCTTCTACCAACATCCAATTGCGACATCGCTATATTCGGCAGTCGAT
>JAODAI010106428.1:0-11438 GCA_027575025.1 Scotoplanes globosa | reverse complement strand
TATGAATTACGAACCTTATGACTATAGAACCTTTTTGTCGTTTATGAATAACGACCCTTATGATTAACGAACCTTATGAACAATGACCCTTATGAATAACGAACCTTATGAACATCTGGCTGTCCTTGCCAGTTCGCCCCAAGGTGCCGGTCGTTTTTCCCTGGGCCATGTACCTCCCCGTCCCCATGAATTTGGTCGTTTCTCCCGGGTACCTCCCAGTTCGCCCAATGAATTCGGTCGTTTCGTCCCCGGGGCCGTGTACCTGCCAGTTCGCCCCAAGAATTTTGGTCGTTTCGCCCAATGAATTTCGGTCGTTTCGCACCATGATGGCATGATCGGTCGTTTTGTCCCATATTTCAAGTCATTTGATTTAAAATAATTATTTTTCTGGTAAACCATCACAAATTTATGGATCTAGGCTACTCGATCGGCTTAGCATAATCACCACTCGTATAGTGTATCTATAGTCATAACCTGATGTGTTTTTTATTAATTTTAGTCAAGGTACTTCATTCTTAATAACACTCCACATGTCTTCTTAATTTATACATAACATATTTTTCTGCATTCAAAAGTCATTGTGGCAGTCGTTAGGCCCCGATCATAACGAGGAACATGTTTGTACCTGTAGGCCTATATTATTATAGCTAGAAATGCAATTGTAGAACTTGTTTCAAACCTTCAGTTTATAACTTATAACTATAAAGAGTCATGACTCTAAGACTATATTGCACAAATGCACATGGCTTCCAGGGGCTTCACTCGATCTTGGGCCCCAACGAGGGACCTACTGTAAGCGATATCGTGTATCCCTGGCAGATTAATCAGGCCTCGAAATAAGAGCAAAGTTCCACAAAACTTTGTAAAAATTAACCCACTGTAGGGTAATGAGACATTTTTGTGGAGTAATTGGACTACAGGTATCTTACCACATTAATGCTATATTTTTTTACGCGAGCCACATCTTCCAATAGAGGCCATAGTCTGAAACATTTCAAACATCGGTTGCGCTTGGATGTCAGGAAGTATTTCTTTAGTCAATGTGTGGTGGACGTTTGGAATGACCTCCCGGAGGACACAGTGAGGGCTACCTATATCAATATGTTCAAGTGCAATATCGAAAAAATCGTTGCAACAAAACGTTTTTTTAGAAGCCTTTGGCTTTCTACCTCGAGAAAATTCAAGGTAAGTACTAATTCTAGTAATATTATGGTGCTGTCAGATAGAAGCTAAGAAATACAAATTATATGAATTTCTTTCATATTCAAGTGTAAATCCAAGAAAAAAGGTAGAAAAAAAATTGTATCTATTGGGAAGGGAGTATTGCGTATTGAAGTTTGACCTAATATTTTGTCCTTTCGTTACAAAAAATGTCTTTCTTTAATTTATTTGAAAAATTTAAATGTGATTTGAATGAAAATTAGTATACAAAGCAAGTTTAGGTACATGTACGTCTACAATATGGAATTAATACTGACCCCAATATCATTTTCAATTAGTCGTTATAATTAATTAAAGTCTGTCTTTCGGTTACTTATTGACAGTAACGGAAGGACATATGGCAATTTAGTATACAAATAAAATATTTTGTTCTTGCTTGTAAATATTGTATTGACTCTTCAATGCCATGGTCGCATAAATCAGGGATCTGCTTCTAGTAGCAGATCCCTGCATAAATACACCATTATTTACCCTCAGGACGCCGCATACTAAATGCGACTTGTGTGCATCAACTTTCTTTGTCCGATTTTGTACATTCGGTTCACCCCCTGCCAACTTCCAACCGGTTGCAATCGATGTATCACTGATCTAGTGATGCCAAACTTCAGTTCGGTTGGCATTGACATATTTCAAGTTATTGAACATCACAATCTGGTAGTTCAGTTCGCGGAATAGGTATGCATGATATTATGGTAGACAATGGAACTAACGGTCCGATGGAGACGCTCATAGATAATATTTAATAACTTGAATCTTTTAGCTTGGGCTCCCCGCGAATCTAGTTGAGGGCGAGTTTAGGCGCTGCCGAGTAATTACTCGCCTTGAATACGAAGGCCTGAGTTTTTCAATTTGTTTGGCCTGTTATGCATGCATTCTGGTCTAGCAGTAGTTATATTGCTATATGGTACCCTAACGTGCGTTCTCAATTAAAAAATATTTCAACCCCTATTGTGCGTGTTACATACATTTAACGACCTTCTCTTACCGAAAACGAGTTCACTTAACTTGTTGTAATTATAATACCGTAAAAATAATTTAAAGTAAAAAGTGATACAGTATAGCTAACATGATATGGAAGACATATATCACACCCTTAAAATTAAAAAGATCAATAAAACTCACAGACTTTTCATAAAACGTAACGATGTGTGAATATCCATGTCCGTTTGCCGTTGTTCCGTTACCGACCTCAATAATGTTCATATCTTTCGTTCTCAGCCGTCCCTTATCGTAGCAACACCATTTTGGTATCATTTTAAAGGGAATTCCGTAAAAGATGTCATGCCATTATGTTTGCTGCAATATTTTGGAAATTGCAATCATTTCAATATTTCAATGTACCAGTGTCCAAAATATTTTTTACGGAGGCACTCTTAAAAAAAGCCGGAAAGAAGCCTGCCTAAATGTAGCTCCCGTATTTTGGGTATTTCGGGACCTTTTTCACATTTTACATTGTCATTTAACTGAAACCACACTACAAAATAGATATTACAACTAGTAACAACACCATTTAAGGGTATGATATTATTAGTTTAGAAAAAATAAAAAACTCCATATTTTTTTACGCAAGCTCTTTTGAGCATAACGGAAAATAAAACATATAGTACTCTGTTTTGGGTTAACCCTTTCAGCACGTCTACGTCTGGTCCGGACGTATATCAAACCATCGTAATATACGCACACGTCTGCACCGGACGTATTTGTTTCAACTGCACTGCAGTATAAACTGACAAGTCGTTTTAGTGAAGCTACAAGCTACCACTGCCACAGTGTTGTAGAGGAGATTTTTAGCTATAAAGAAACTTCTTTTGCAAGTCTTTATATCAAAATGGCGTCCCCCAGGTCTCGAACGCCGAAGCAGGCTAGTACAGCACTACTTTGTTAAGCCCTCTCAGGTTTTATGGAATACTTACTTTTGCAACATTTTCATATCTCAAAGTCGCTACTCTAATATAGCTCATTTGTACAGTATTATATATTAGTTGGTCTGTTGTTAATTAAATTGAATTGAATAATCTGGTTGCATGCAGTACTGTATGTGTTATCTTTTTGTCGATCATAATAACCATATTTTTCTGCAGGCACTATCGTAAGCGATCCCGTTCCAACTCTTGTCAGTAATAAAACGACATGTAAATAATGCAGAATAAACATTATTGGACTGACTGTTTGGCACAGTTTTTGAAATTTCATGCTTTTCCACTTTTTCACAAGTTTCTTAACAAATGAAATATTTTTTATTGAATGCTTCAACAAACCCTAATAAAAATTACAGGATATGAAAATTTAATGCGTCTACTACAAAATAAACCTAAATAAACTTAGGAAATTAACGTCAAATTTCAGACCCTCCGTGAAACGAATTATGTATCCTGATCGTGAATCAGCCCACATATAGATACGGCTATAAACACACACCAGGATTAGTGAACAGGGGATGCTTAACTTTACATTTCAAAATATTTTACTAGAAACTAAGCGAATATCACAAGGCAAAGACTCCGCAAAGTATTCCATAATATTGGCCATCATATTGAGAAGGTATGATAATGCTGAATGACACATGTCTTTTCGCAAAAATAAGAACCTTGGTTGAGGATCTCAAGATATTAAATCTGCGCTCTCGAGATTATCAGGGGCAATATCATAAGCAGGAGATATATATATTAAGTAAGATCAGTTTAAATCATAGAATATATTATTATAAAAGCTATAATATGGACTTAATCTCTAATTAATTGACCTAAACACTAACGTAAATGTTTCAAGATTTACCTAAATCATCTAATGAACTATAAACAATATAATATATAAAAATAATCATTATGATTACAAAGTCTAGTCCTTGGTTTTCTCAGCATAAGTGATTTTACACAATAATTTAGGAAATAATGTTTTTCATGAAAAATGGTCAGAATTTGCATATTGCACAATAGTTATACAATAATTACAAATTAGAACTATTTTCACATTTTTTTTGCCAACGTGTTCAATACATGATTATTTATATACACGCAAACTTTCAGATCGATTGGTGGTATCGTGGCCGAGATCTTAAGGGGGAGGCCCCCCGTATTTTTAAGCCTCAAAATAGCCCAGTACAGTTAGGATTAACACAACACTAGTAATAAATTCCTGTCATAGGTATTGTAGAAGAAATTATTTAACATGTGAAATGTTTCTAAAAAGCCTAAAAGCAGCAAGAAACGAGAGCCTTATGGAATGACAGACACATCAATATAATCAATATCGACTGAACACTAGAAAAGTTAATACAATGACCATCAGGAAAATTTAAACCATGAATATGAAATTGCTTGAGAATGGATTTACTCCCAGTAACCATAATTTTTGTGTTTTTTTTAGAATTGAGTTTTAAGATATGGGTGTTGATCCAACTTTCTATTACATTAAAGTAGGCCTAATTTGTACTATAATATGTTAAATATTTATATTTTACGATAAATATGTAGTTTAATTATTTGCTGGACCTTGTTTCATCTATCCCTAAACTAATTTTAATTTACTAACTTTGACTACTGTACGTAGATTGCCCAATGGCGAAGATCGTGGAGAGTAGCTATGGTGATGGCCAAACAGACTTGCATCTGCGTTGATTACGAGAACGGGCAGTGTGTAGTGAAAGGCGCCACTCCAGTGAATTCAGTGAATTCAGTGAATTCAGTGAATTCAGTGAATTCAGTGAATTGCAGTGAATCTCTCTCGGAGCTGCCAAGCTTAGCATAGTTACAAAGACAAGTTTGTTATATAGGCCTATAATATTTCAAATCGTTATTATAGCCTACGGTATGTGCTACTGGCTGTCTTTCAATGCACAGTACACAATCATGTAGGCCTATTATATGCAGCTTGTGATGAAACATTACTTTGTTTTTAAAGTTGTCATGTCATCAATCAACAACATCTATCCAGGAAAGTCAACGGCGAGTAGCGGGGCCCATCGGGGCATATCTTGAATAACATTGAGAACATTACACACCCTAGACTCCCCTATCGGTCTCACGATCTCCTAGGCCCCGCCTCCCGGCTGGCCTTGGCCTAGGTACCCAGATCTGAGCAACGCCCGACAGAGGGCAGTATAGTCCTCTTTATTTCTCGTCTTAAACCCAATAGCATAATTTGATCTATCAAGATTCTGTTTAATATCCTGAAAATTTGTATATCATCCGACATATGTTAACTATGTAAAATGATCTAATACTTACCTATCATTCCACGGGTGATTGTGATAGTGACAGTAGGCCGGCCAAGCTCTTTCCAGTTGTTGCGCAGGAATGCGATGTCGTTTTTCGTAAGATCGGCGAGAAGGTCGTTGTCAAGGGCAAGATAAAACTGGTGATGATCCAAAAACTGTCCCAAGAGAATATTAAACAAAAAATATTCATATAGAAGATATATGCATAAATTTCAGAGAGTTAAACCAGAAAAGAACATCATCATGTCTACAACTAACCAATGATACAGGCAAATAAAAAGAAAACACATGAAACTTCATATAGCTGTATCCAATAAATGAGGTATATACTTCAGGTGGCAGACCTGCCGTCACCTTGAAAGTAAGTATCCCAATTCAGAGTTAGAATTCAAGGTTAGGGTTAGAAATTAGATTAGTGTGTCTACTTGTTGAGGTACAGTATATCCCAATTGGGTTGCATGTCATTTCAAGTCTGCTACATGAAGTACATCCCATAAATGACACCTTTATTTAATGTATTTATCAAGCAATCTGTTTAATTATAAAGAGAATGTATTTAAGGAAACTAGTTGAAAAATTTAGCTACAGGTTTCAATAATTCCACCCAATGCTTATTTCATATTAATTGACAAAGTTATTATGTATATCACGTTTGTATACATCGCTGTACATTTACATTTGAAGAGTTTCTTCGTAAAATGCTCTATATCCAATTTAGCCATTTTGAGATTAAAGACACATTTGTGAATTCCTGAATTGAGAGCGTCATCACGTATGCGTGGCGGATATTGCGGTTTGAAAAAAACCTGTATTAGTAAGGGCTGTAGAATGGGTTACATGATTCCATAAGCAACAGATTTTAAGATAACGTTTGCATACCTCTGAGCTATAGTATAAGTACTGGTGATGCTAACTCATTTTTTCCAAAATGGTGTTTAACGCATTTTGTGATGAAACTCTCCGCATCTAGTCTGTCTAAGCTCAATAATACTAGACCTAAACACTATTATTGCAAAGCGTGACACAATGATGCACTTATGAATTATAATCCCGGCTCCTGGGTACCCATGGAAATGCGTGAACCAAGTCGGGACCTAGCCGTTGATGTGCCAACAATTATGGTTCCTAGCCCTGCCAACATTTGTAGAAATGCTATAGCCCCCTTGTGTGTGGTGTGTGTACTGCAATTAGTGAGCTGGGGTTAGTATTCAGAGAGATGCGCCCGTTTAACCGGGAACTAACTTGGATTAGGCCATGCATGTATGAAAGTAGTTCAGACAGACCTTAGCGGGACTGTGCTGTAAAAAAAGTGCCACGTTGTGCCAGGAAAGTATAATGCCGAGTCTATTCCTATTTCCTGGAATATTTGCGGGGACATGCACATTTCTAAAGGCACATCACCGCATAATGCACTTGTTAATTGCAATCACGGCCCCTAGGGACCCGGGAATAGCCGGGAACTGGCCGGAATTAGCCGTATATGTACGGATGGAAATGTCCCCACAGTGTCGGGAATTATATGGGGTGTTACAGACCTAAATAGGGACTGGAAAATATTATAGCATTAGGCATACATGCAAAGTGCCGGGACTTTACCCGGGGGTTACTTTAATATTTTCCCCGCAGTGACGGGACTTTGATGGTGACGTAACACTTACCTTCACGGCTAGTTCCCCGCTAGTCCCGGGTCCCCAGGGGCCGGGATTGCAATTGACAAGTGCATAAATCCCCGCTATCCCCGGGTTTCCGAGGATTGCAATTGACGATTAGTGCACAAGTCTGACCAAACTACCTACACAAATTACCGATCATGCACAGGACAATGACATGCAAACAGTTCACAAACCTGAGGTACAAATGCTAGTATTCGTCCGTGCAATGTGTACAGCATACTGGTACACAGGACACCAATGTCACGGTTGACATTGCCACTCAATTTCAGTTTCTTATTTTCACCTGGGAAAGAAAATATATCATGGTAAAGTTAATTGTGGGCATAGATTGAAAACCATATTAAAATAAATAACATGAATGACAATTGGCAAAATGAAAAAGGTGGGGGTATACACATATGTTTTGAAGCCAAAATAAAATTTATATCTTGTACTGTCTGTTTGGCAAGTACGGGCTGTAAAAAGTGGTATACGCAACTCGCCGTTCGATTATTTGTGATGCTCCACAGATAATTGGGTACTATATCGGCATTCTTCATTTTGCGATGGGGGAGGCTCTCCCTTAAAATAGATCAATTGTGCAATGGAAAAGGACTAACTTAATTCATTAAAGATATTAAGATCTTCTTGGTTTGGTATCAAAATAGGATAGTGGTCTCCTCTTTATTTTAACACTAATATCTCAATATGACTACGGTCCGATAGAATACCTGACCTGCCATGGTGCATCACTTTTACTAAGACCAGCCATCGGAACTATATGCACCAGTGTGATCTCTGCTTGATAGAGAACGCTGAATGACTTGCCAAGAAATGATAATAATGTTAATATTGAATGATATGGCTCTATAGCAAGGCAGTTGATCATTTCAACTCTGCGTACAATTGAATGACTATGCCTTAAGTCATGCTGGGGAAGATAAAATATGGTGCAGTCATGTCCACAGATTGGAGATCCTATTGATGTAATTAGCCTAAATGGCAATTGTCATTTAACATCAAATGTGAAGGATGCAGGCCATAATATAAGATTATTTACTCTAAGACCAGCCATCAAAATTATATGCACCAGTGGCCGCTGTCTGGTAGAGAATGCCCAACTGTTGGATCACTTGTGAGGTACATTTAATGATAAATAATAATGTTAATATTGACAGGAACTAACTGACTGTTGATCGTTTGTGTACACGTGAATGGTCGGCTCTGCGCCACAAGTCATGCTAGGATAAAATAAAACATTAAAGGTCACCGTACCAGGATGACTTTTCGTTTGATATGAAAATATATTTCCTGGGAGGACGCGATGAGTTATTTCAGTTGGATTTACCTGGAATTAGTCGATACTTTGGTTCCCATGCAACACTAATTGCTCACATTCCTGACTATATAACTGTACTACCTCCAAGAGCAGGAGCAACGTTGTAACATTGAGAACTATGGGCTACATTTCCATCACTTAACTCTTATCATGCTAACCCAAATGTAGCTGTGTTCATGTGCCAAAATGTAGCAATTTCATTAACTCCTCTTTAAAATTTAAATTACTCCCAATACTTTCAATGTAAACATATTCTATAAATGTGTCACCGTTGTAGAGAAGTTTGATCTGAACCGAGCAACATCAAACTTAGTATGGAACACTGATTTAAAATACGTAAAATAATAGATATCCGGGGAGTACCCCAAATGACTTAATTAGTGACCATTCGTGGCTGAAAATACAACTTGAATGGCTTAATTAGTGGCCATCCGCGTGATAAGAGTTAAGACAATAGGACAATAGCATAGGCTGTTTCAAAATGAAACCATAGCCATGACTGTGCCACAAAGTCAAGCTTGGAGAAAATAAAACATCAAAGGTACCGTACCATGTCTTTTCATTTGATGGGCAAGCATATTTCCTGAGAGGATGTGAAGATAATAGAGTAGGTGAAATCTTAATATGTTCAGGAAGTCATTCCAGAGAACAGGGGCAGCAGAGGCAAAAGACAGCTTACCCCACAATCTCTTTATTTTCTTGATTGAAGTAGACTCATGTTCTGGGAGCGAAGTTGACGAGCTGGTGTATAAGGGTGTAGATAATATACTTGACGGGTATGACGGTGATAACCCTGTGTGCAACCGGTGTGCATATATAATATATAGAGAAAATAAAGAAATACGGTTGATGTGCTTGTAATTCCAGCAAAATGTATTAATAAATTGTGTTGGAATTACAAGCACATCAACTGTATTTCTTTATTTTCTCTATGATGTATCCAACACACGGAACTTTTTACAATTATTATTGTTATACATATCAGTTGTTCTTACCGAGATGTTTGAATATATGTATGAGCACCCGGGCAGGATATATAAATATAGGTGTAGCCTCGGCGACAGTCTCCACCGTTATGTCTTGAGATTTCAGGATCTCCTGGACAATTGTGTCCTCTGCCAATACAGCCACTGCAGAATGATAATATAATAATATATGTGGTGTTATTGCTGCCAACTAAGACTTGCATTTTAACTTGAAAACAAAGAGCTCTGTATAAGAATTAGCAGTCACATTGACGAATTGACATCAGTCGTTTAGTTTTCCTTACACTAAATACATTACTAGCCTAGATATGATAAAATGGCTACAAAGGTGATATATTGTTTAATCACATTAACTGATTGATTGGTTATATTGTTGTGTAACTATTGCAACTAATGAGCATTTGGTAGCACCATCTACTGTTTCCTAGGTTGTGGATCAATGAAATTGACATTGCTCCAAATCACATTACCCTGAACACTTAGGTTGGGACCGTGTGGCGATTAATTGCTAACCGATCGCATTTTAAAGTAAAAGTTTAGAAAAACAGCACAGACGATTAACAATTTCTTGCTAAGAAACATTTGTGTTCCGTCCATGAAAATATTATTCTCCAGATACTTCACATACATCACATTTGTATTGATAACTAAAGAAAGAAATTAAATGTACCGCATCATGTGTTTGTCGATGTAATAATATTATTGTTTATGTGGATTTTATTATCAGCCTACTATCTACTAACGCACTGCACCTCATTGAACCGGCATTGTCTCAACGCCCTAAACAGTTCACGATCATTGCTTGTAAACCATAGCATTCTCCCAGTACTGTGCATAGCCGGTATTGTCTCAACGCCCTAAACAGTTCACGATCGTTGCTTGTAAACCATAGCATTCTCTCAGTACTGTGCCTAGTGAGACAGGAACAACCAATATAGCCAGCGTGTGCTCACACTGCCCTGCTAAGTTGGGAATGCCATACATTTGATGTGCAAAATGTATGTGCATGACGATTACTACATATCATTTTCGATTTTATAATAAACTATCGTTATTAATATTTGTAGATGATAAAGAAGGATAGACATATTATAAACATATCAATATCTATCGTATAATTAAAATATTTATACTCGCAAGATTTTTTACTAATCACAGTAATTTAATTTTTTTTAGAAAAAGTTTGGTGGAAGGCTGCATTCCCTATTTCTATTGTCACTACAGTGTAAGGACATTCTTCTTTACTCACATGTACCGCGGCAGCAGGAACTAACTGCTGGAGCTATCGCACTTCTGTAAATAAACAAATCTGCTGCAACCGATATCACATGAATGCTTTATTGCCCTACCCACCTCCCATAATAATAAGCAATTTAGATGTGCTGTCATTGATGTTACGACTAATAAAATTTCTAGAGGGTGTACGGTAATTACTCAATTGCCGTGCTCCCTTCCATAATAATGAGCAATTGGGTAGGCAGAGATTGTTGTCGTGATTCACAAACATGCGAGAGGGTGTACGTAAATTGCTCAATTGCTGTACTCCCTCGTGTAGTAATAAAAATAGCCAAATTGGCAGTTTGCACTAACTTATAAACCTGGAAACATGCAATTCCTTAAAAACTTCCAACACCACATAATATTGGCTTTCAACACAAAGACTATATACCGACTCTCTCGACTGGCAAACGGATGTCGTTGAGCGATTCTGCTATTTTATATATATTTACCACTCACTAGATCTGGTTCGCACTATCCCGCAATCCCAGGGCAGCTTGATTTCCCCTTTAACAAAAAAAGAGGAAATTTCCCCAAAAATTAGTTGCCGTTAGTTATGGATCAAAATTTAAATTTTATTAGAAAATCATCCCCAAAAGTGCACGGACATATAATGTGTAGATTTGACAAGTCACCACTGACCAGGGTAAATAAATAGATTATAATCCTCAAAACTTACTGGTTTGGGTATTCAAGAGTAGACTATACTTACCTTAGCTTACATCCTAAATGCCACTCTCCATCTA
>JAODAI010106317.1:0-11440 GCA_027575025.1 Scotoplanes globosa | reverse complement strand
AAGGGGATTTAATTGTATATATGCAATGCTTTCAACACGGTAAAGTTATAGGACCATGTTACTAGATCTTTAATATACTCACGCACACATATCCCTAGAGCAAAGGAGTGGTCACTATATATTATTTTTCACACAGTGTCGGTATAGGAGCACACTCGCATATATACGCGACAGTGGGACTCAATGTGTTAATATACTCACGCACATATATCCCTATAGCAAAGGATTGTGTGATTTGAGATATTAGTTCTATCGCAGGATTTTTTGTAAAATAATCATCCAATCACTGATAAGTATCCGCATTCCTGTTTAAGCCGTTCATCCTGTTGTTTATACCATGTTATCGTAATATTCAGGCGTCCACGTATGAAAAATGCCAGGAGAGCATACCAACGCTCTCCTGGAAAGTTTCAGGAGCGCATAAGCTCTCCTGGATATTATAGTCACCGTTTAGTCAGTTAAAATGTATATAATAATGGGGAAGGAAGTGTTAGGACTTGGTCGAATAGACCACCCTCCTGTCAGAAAATAAGGTAAAAACATGAAGGAAAAAAAATCATATTTTTTAGGAGCGCCATAGAGGGCGCTCCTCGGTGCCTTGTCAGGAGCGTTTAGGGAGCCCGATCGCATTGGCGCTCCTCAAACGTGGAGGCCTGAATATTGCATACTGTTGTTGGGCACAAAATTGGAAAAAGAGTCCCTGGTCCCCAGGGTTTCAAGGTCAGGCGTCCCCCCAAATTCCTGTTTTGTCCGGGAACCAGGAACTCCGGGTTAACAAACTCCCCAGTTCAGTGAAGTGATGCTAGAACTCTACAGAGTATATATTGACCATTTTAAAGTAGTACAGCAGTATTTACCGTTCCTCTTTGCGCAGGTACCGTAAAGGCTTTGAGGTGCAGCCCAACGAATATGCAGGCATCAATCTGGCCACCCTGTTGGTGCTAGCCGGGGAAGACTTTGGCCAGTGCATAGAGCTGCAAAAAATCGGTAAGAAAGTTAGACACATTTGTCTGGCCATTCGTGTACAACCGATCACCGTAGTATATAGGTACAACATATGAGCAGCATTTTTTTGGGCCCCTGACAGGGCCACTGTCTCAAGCCCGTAAATACATACAGGGATAACACAAGTACTCAATACCTTCCCTTTCAATTTCTTAGAAATATGTCTTATCTGACATAACCCCCTCCACATTTCTCCAGGCCAGAGCCCCCTCCCGACTGGATCCTTTTGCGCACCTCCCCATCAGACCGCCCATCCCCAGAAATCATTCCCCCCAGATACGGAAAACCGTCCCTCTGCTTATTACCTTTGTCAGCAAGGGTTATACCCAACTCCTGTCGTTGTATGCCCACTGATAAAACCTCTGTCTTATCCAGGCTCATACGTAACCCACGCCTCTCAAATAAACCCTTCCATTCTATCAGCACCTCCTGCAACTCCTGCTTACTATCCATAACTATTACTATGTCGTCAGCATATAACAGCTTTTTCAGTACATTTTTGTACTGACTTTCCTGCTAATCACTTCCGTTACCATAATGAAAAGAAGTGGACTGAGGGCACTACCCTATTAACCCCCAAAAAAACTCTTCTGACATCCCGAACCAATGAGGACCTTACCCTTTGTACCTTCATAAAGGCCCTCCACCATCCTAACTTTAGATTCGTCAGTTAATATCATCATAAAAGTGTGAACAAATAGCCACAATAGCGCTGCCCTGGCTGACCTATGTGTGGTTTTATATCAAGAGTTTTCCTTCTCCTAGATGGGCCACCACTCCAGGCTAACAAGCCCCATCTACCGAGACAGATAGCCACAGAGCATTGCCCAGACTCTGTGTACGGTGTTACCTCAGAGTTTGCCTTCTCCTAGATGGACTGCCGACCAAGGCTAAGGAAGCCCATCTACCCTGTAAAACAACGTCTATAATTTGTGGAAAGTACAAAGAAAATGTTGGTATCACAAGGCTTTGTATTTTGTTTAAAAATATGGGAAATCGCAGACAACTTTTTGGTGACATAAATTTAAAATAAAACCGTTCCCTTTCCACCCCACAAAAAAGAGGACGAAATGACCCTCAGAAATTGGTGAAATACTATGATATTTTATTAAGAAATATTGAGAGTATAAAATTTGTAGTAACAATTTTAATTCTTAATTTTTTCAGATTTTGTCAATATCTGGTATGTTATAATCGGCCTGGCAGGCTTAATTTAATTTTACGATGCTAAGCGACCACCGAAGTGGGAGAAACAAAGGCTTTTAAATTACAACTTCACGTCGGGTGGTCATCATTTTGATTTTTTGAATTTGAGAAAGTCGTTCGCATGGGAAACCCGTGGTTGCTCTCGGATGAAAACCCGAACTACTAGGGCGGCCCGACCCGGGATTCGAATTCTGGATCTCCCAGTTGCTGAAATTCATAGCTTCTAGAGCCACCAACCTTATCCGCTCGTTTGAAGTCAACATTTGGAGTCGTGGCTAATTGATGACGTACACCCGTGACGTGTTTAAATTCGTCCAGGCGTTCTAGAAAAAAAAGTCGCGCTCGGCCACACCACTGGTCTAATAAGTTCCCCTGCGACAATTATTCTTGTTAGTTTAAAGATGCCCAGTACCGGTGCCACGTGACTCGTTTGTTTATCAACAAACTGCGGACCGCTTTTTTATTTCAGATATATGTTGTGATCGATATACTTTGCATATTTATGCATTACGTACATATTCCGATATAGTATGCATACGGTATTCCTTATACGACGCGTGCGACACAGGACAAAATGCCGTATCATATCATGGTATGTGTACACACAGTATACTATACCGCGTATGCTGTGTGCGTGTGGCCGAGATTGGAAGGAATCGATAATGAATATATTTAGTATACCAGATAATATTAATAAGTCATTCAAATATAGGACTAAATCTAGTATTCTGCTTACCCAAAAATCTGTGATTGAGTTGAAATATCCATTTATACCAATTGCATAATATACATATACAAATGCGCTATCGAAAATAGGCAAACAGAATGTTCTAAAATTATATATTTGTTGTATTTACATTTTCAAATATTTAGAAAGTGTGTCACGTGGCACCGCTACTGGGCATCTTTAATCACAATTAATGGGATTGTGACTCATGTGGGTACGGAGGACATAAAAAGCGTAAAATAATCCACAACACTGGAATTCTGGAGGACTGAGTAATAAACTGGAAATTTAAATAATTATAATTCGCCATATGCCATATTCTATTTCGAAGGGGTTTTATCGATGTTTTTGACAGACGGAAGAATATGGCGGACGGTGAGTTTATGGTGAGTTTATGGTGAGTTTATGAGCGTCAGATCCAATGAATATAACTTCGCGTCAACCAAGCCAAACACTCATACCTTGTATACTGTACCATGGTATACTACAATGCTCTTGCAGTAGTATATGACAGTCGGAAGTTTAAGATTGGGGCTGAAGATTCATTTAGCACACTCTCTTTTGATAACTGAATAGATCTTTACTTTTACTACTCTTTCACACAGCTATCGCCCACACATTCGAGGCTAGAGCAAACAACATACTGATGCCCGTCGCTGCCGCTAATTCCGGGGAGATGAATGGCCAGGCTCCACCGCGCGTCATAATTCAGGCAGGAGGATCCGCGGACAGCAGCCCCGGGGGTAACAGCCAGAGCGGAAGCCCATCGCTATCCAGCGGCGAGGTCAATTCTGCTGGTGCCAACAGCAGAAATTCCGCCACTGGTGGAGATGCCAGCGCCGAGATCGACAACCCCGACTCCGGGATCGATTCCGACTCCGAAATCGAAGCCAACGCTGTTGGAGTTGCAATGGCCGGCGGCCCTGGTGCCGCTGACGCCAGCGTCGTGATGTCGTCGACGCCCCCACCCTTCAATGGCGGACCAGGTCTTTTTGTCTCGCAGGGAAGCGCCGGCGGTACCGCAGCAGTGGTTGTAGTCGGTCTTGTGGCCGTTGCTGGAATCGCCGTCGGAGTCGGCGTGTTCATCATTAAGAGAAAATAAACCCACCATTAACCAAGTTGAACTGTTAAAAGTAATATTCAAATTATATAGATTTCTAACACTCAGGACACAGATGTGAAAGAAATAGTATATATTTATATTTATAAATTCATGTATATGCGGGGGTAGATGAGAGTAAAACAAAAACAAAGAAAAGTATATGACTATAAATATTATTATCTCCAAGCGACTAATTTAATATAAAACGAATATATCACTATAAGTTGCCAAACTTGAATCTACGCATTGTACCAGTTCCTAACAAAGACACTGAATGAAATTGGTTTAAGGTGCATAATATCGACAACATTCGACGGGGTCACGACTGAAAATATCGTGATACAGATTTGTTAGTTAATGCATAGGCCTGTATACAACTATAGTCTCATTTGGTATATTTCGTAAAATGATAAAATGGCCAAGAGTTATCGCGTTATAAACACGTTTTAAGAGTAATCTATTATTAAATATGCATTGAATCAACTAATGATCGAATTGTCTGATGTGTAATATTGCACGCACATTTGTCATTATTTGAGTCGATGACTGGTTAACGATAGTAACGATGCTAACGATAGTTACAATAGTATGTTTACTGTTGTGATCTACAGTGTTTTCACATATCGGTATTTCGTGTACCATCATCCACATTAGTACATTCGCCCTTAATTAATTATGTAACGGATAAATAAGATTATAATTGCCAACGGCGTTATCACTTTTTATCACCGGTACTTTTTAACACTGAAAAAAATATAAAAAATAATATTACTTATCATCTTATTATCAATATATGAAATGCTAAGGCATTGATGTTCTGTTTTAACATACAAGTATAGTAAAAATGAAATATTAAATTACCAGAGATATATTTTTAATTGCGAGGTGTATATGCATAATACGGTTTCAGGTGACATTATATTTTCTCGAAACGAGATTAAAATACAATAAACTATTTGTGTTTTGGTTATTTCTGCATTTATATCAGCTATTACTACTCCTATAGATTCGGTTAATTGAGATTGAGTGATGTGTATGCTGGAATGATGTAGCATTATATACTAATACATTCTAAATTAATAAGCATGGTCAAACATGACCAAGTTATGGACAAAATATGTACGTAAATTTGTATGCATCATTTAACGTTTGTTTGAGTCGAGGCGTAGTTGACCTGTGTATGGCCAAATTTCACCATACTGAATTTAGAGTGTAAGATTATATCTCTCCATTTATATGTCCATATAACAACTATTTAACGGTATTGTACAATGATACACACAGTACCGGTACGCTATATTATTATAAGAGTTCCAGCTTCTGCTACATTTGTACGATGCTTTACAAAGTATAGGAATTTTTAACTATTACTTTGTGGTTTATTTTCAAATTAAAACAAAAACTTGTTTAAACATAATATCGCTTATAATACTAATTTAGCCTACAATAAAGCGAACATGTGCCGTTCCGAATTGTCTTCCGATTTGGGGCCTTTCCCTGATATTTCGAATTATTTAGAAGTTCACACATCAATATACTTCGAAATTTGCATACAAACAATGGCAACTTTACGCTGTAGAGCAATCACGTTGCTGAAAATGGGTGACACCCACCTCGCACCCGCCCCTCGGCTAAAACTCATTTTCTGCAACATTTTCCTACATTTTTACTTCGGATTATGGAAGACCGATATCGGTTATGTAAAAGGGACAATAATCTGGACAAATTCCTGACTCTAAACCTTGTTTTCTAATCAATTTCCGTTTGTCTAAAATGTTGTCAATATGCAAATTACCCTCGATTCGACTAGGAATAAAAATCTCGCTTACCGACACCATTGGGATATCATCACCCATCAAGTATAATTAAGGAATAAACTGCAGTTGGGTGACTATTGTTGGTGAATAACCGTCGAGACTTTATTTGACAAAATTTAGAGGCGAGACGAATTATTCATCAATTGATATTTCTCTGACTGACGGTCGTTGTCAACTTACTGACGGTCGTTGGTGAATAACCGTCAGTCATGTGATGCTATATTGACCAATCAGTACGCACGATTTCAATAACTGTCAGCTGCAGATGGTAGAATCATGTGTATTGTACATCAATACAGTACGGCGTATACAGCACGAAGAACAATACGACCAATCTAGTAAGAAGTTGGTAAGCTGGTAATAAGAGGAGTAGAAGTTTGGCATTTTAATGGCATCATGTAGCAGGTACAGTTTGATATGAATAGCAACAACATATTCAAGTATGTGAAAATAATTGGATGAGAACGATCGCGGGAGTTAAGCGAGCGGAAATGAGAAGATTGAATTATATAAGGGAGGATATTGGGATGCCTAGGAGTCTTACACAAAGGATGTTAAGGGGGAGATTGAGGTGGGGTGGGCATGTGGAGCGCATGGACGAAACGCGTCTCCCGAAGAGGGCGATGTCGCACGTGGAAGTAGGCCGAATGGGGAGGGGGAGGCCTCGTTTGAGATGTAAGGACTGTGTTTAGAGGGATTTTAAGAGGGCTGGTGGGGTTGCCGACGGGAGGACCAGGGCTAGGAGTAGGGGGAGTTGGAGAGCTTTAACCAATGATGCTGCAGTTAGTTAGTGCATTCTTCCTACCCCCCCCCTTTTTAGGGATACGTGAGGTAGATAGAGAGAGAGAGGAATACGGATCGGTTATTCAAAGACATGGCCCAGCACTCATAATTATATCGCCACTTTCAGCTATTTCAATTGGTGTCCGTTTGACAAGCGTATTATTTTTTATTCGGGAATAAGAGATATCACTAATTGAATTATCGATATCACTAATTAATTAGTGATATCGATCATTCGATTCTTGATAATCAATAATGAATTAGTGATATCGGTTATATGTGTTGATATCAATAATTTGATATCAATAAATTGTGATATCGGTAATTACTTTTTTATATCAAAATTTATATTTTTATAACAATTATTGAATTAGTGATATAAAAAAATGAATTAGAGATATCACTAATTAATTTTTCTATATCAATAATTCAATCAGTGATATAAAAAAAATTGAGTGATAACATTAAATAATTGTCCGATATCATTAATTAATTGTTGATATCAACAATTATTTGTTGATATCCATAAAGGAATTAGTAATATCACTAATTCAATCACCAATATGAGTAAATGAATTTGTGATATCAATAATTATTTGTTGATGTCAGTAATTCGCGATTAAAAAGTAAAACGGCTTGCTGGCATGGCGTTTTACTTTTTATTCGGGAATTAAAGATATCACTAATTGAATTATTGATATCAAGAATTGAATTAGTAATATCAACAAATAATTACCGATATCAGTAATTAATTAGTGGTATCCATAATTCAGCTATAATTAGTGATATCGGTTATTCTTGTTGATATCAATAATTGAATTATGGATATAAAAAATTCAATTAAAGAAATATGTAATTCAATTACTTATTGAATTATCGATATCACTAATTAAATTGTGATATCGGTAATTATTTATTGATATCAAAATTTAATTATTGATATCAATAATTGAATTTGTGATATCAAAAATGTAATAAGAAATATCACTAATTGCATTTTTTATATCACTAATTAAAATAGTGATATCAAAAAATGTAATTAGTGATATCAATAAATAATTGTCGATGTGACTAATTAATTGTTGATCTCTCTCTCCCTACCTCATGAATACATAACAAGGGGAGCGTAAGAAAATGTTAACTGGCAGCCACATCATTGGCTAAAACCCACCACCTCCTTCTATGCATGACCCTCCAATCTCCAGGTCTCCTAAAATCTCTCTCAACATAGTCCTTAATTCCATCTCAAACGAGGTCTCCCCCTGCCCCTTCTCCCAACATCCACTTGCCATTTGTTGATATTATTTGTTGATATCTATAAATGAATTAGTGATATCACTAATTCAATTAACGATATCAGTAAATAAATTTGTGATATCAGTAGTGATTTTTTATATATATAATCCGCGAATAAAAAGTAAAACGGCTTGCCATATATCCGCTTCACATAGCGATGCATCTATGACTATGCACTATCTACTCAAACATGCTTTCAAAAATTGTAACACCACCGATATTCCAGTCAGAAAGTGAGCTAATAGTGATGCCACTGTGATATAACAAGCAACCTATTTGATGTCACATCATTTTTATGTGATATGGAGGTGATGGAGATTGGAAGGTCATGGCTACGGATAGGGGGAGGTGGATAGATTTGGCAATGATGTGGCTGTCAGTTAGTATATTCTTCCCCACCCTTCTTTAGGTAGAGAGAGTGACAGCACTACAACGAAAAATTGACATTGTTGATATGCCAATTACCCTCGATTTGACTATTTTATAACATACATCGCGGTGATATCATTATGATATCACAAGCACATTATTGTGTGACGTCAATGTGTCACATCACCGTGCCGTGACATCAATATGTGGTCACGTGTGAGATCACCGTGGTGATCAGGTGATATCACTGTGATCTCTGCATAGTATCACACTCTTTGCTGGGATATTACTGTCCACGTCTGAAGAACACATAATTTAATGATACGTTTTTCTCAAAAGAAGTACATCATAATATGCAAACCACAGAACACAAACGATTATGCACAGCAGGCAACGCGAACCATGGTCATTGTGGTCGATGCATTTACCAAATCTGTAAACTGAGTTACACCACCTATAAACAGGGATGGGCCACGGTCCGCTCATCCAATGATGTCGTTTCATCACTCGAGAAATATATATAATTTGGGATTGTACTACAATGTAGTATGGACTGATACTACTGTTTTATTGGGTGTCCCCATGCAGTGCTAAATATATGCACTCGTTTTTATCACGTAACTATAGCGAAGTAAAATGTGATATCAACTTTGTACATACCACTTTACCATCACACCTACTAATATAAACGTCACGACCACGACTAGAGCACCAGCATATATCAGTGGTTTAAAAGGGTATTGAAATTGTGTTTTGTGGTGGCTTTCATTTTATTTTTATATACTGTAATTTTACATAATACAGTATACATACCAATTTTTGTATCAATCGTCAGACGAAGGGACAAGAAAAGCGGAATAATTATTATCGCTATTCCAGAGGCCTCACCTAATGAAATCGGAAATATTCCACCCTAACCGATAGTGACGTATATGGTTGGCCGTGGTGGACATAATTGCCTATTTAATGCTAACATTAAATCGGAATAATGGTTACCATAAATAATTATGGTAACCATTATTCCGATTTAATGTCAGCATTAAATCTGATTAATGGTTACCATAAATAATTATGGCTACCATAATTATGATTGGCTTAGAGTGATATGGAATTAATGCTGACATTAATTCGATTTAATGTCAGCATTAAATATGCAATTGTGTCCACCACGGCCAACCGTTGGCCGTGATGGACATAATTGCCTATCTCATAACAGCCTGTATGAGATTTTTCTTAAATTGATCCATTTTATAGGCCCGGCTGAATTTCTTCTGAAGCAAAGGCGATGACGTCATTATGTGACGTCATATTGAGAACATTATGTTGATCGTCATAAACATGTACAAATAGTCACAGTGACTTACAACCAATCGTCTACACTGTAAAATTGGATGGCAAGCTAGGCAAGCCCTTCTCCACAAACATTGGTTCGCCACAAGAAGACAGTGCCAGTGCTCTATTCTTTACAAATTCACTAAAGTCACTGCCAAACCACTACATCTACTTGATCATGAATACGACATATCTTGTACCAAAAATATATTCACGTTAGATCAACAATATGCTGATGATATTGGTTGGGCATCGACTGGAAACCAAGCTACGGCAAAACTAGCACAAAGAAACCTGGAAATCAACAACTCTACAATGGAGAAATATTCAATATCTCGAAAGGGCGATACCAGCTGCTTGAAGTGTACAAATTGAACAAAATGTTGGTTGAAATTGAACAAAGGAGGACATTCACCGCAGGATTGGTATGACCAATGGCACTTTCCACTCACTGTCGAACATATTCAATAGCAAGAATATAGGTCAATGCACTAAACTTCGAATTTTCGATGCTCTTATCAAGAGTATTTTCTTATATAATTGTGAATTGTGGTGAACAACTAAAGCCCTGGACCACAAAATCGACACCTTCCAAAGGAGACTTCTTCGCAATGTTCTTAAAATCAGATGGACAAACAATAATTGGATATCAAACAAAGAACTATACCGTCAAACAAATCAGACGTCTTGGTCATCTAAATAGCTCATAGAAGACTACGCTTCTTTGGACATGTTTCTAGACTCCATGGTGACGCCCTATCAAAAGTCTCACTAAGAGAAGCACTGAAACACACGAAGAAACCGAGAGGGAAACCGGTGACCACATTACTTGACACATTAAAGTTGCAACTAAAAGGTCAGAACAATAACAATTTAGATGATGCAATGAACCTTGCGCAAGTCCGAATTGGGAGGCCAGGCCAAATCAAGCTATAAGCGCCTACGACAAATTATAAACGCATCATTGGACGTGACTCAACCTACTAGTATTACTACTAGTCGGTCTCGATATATCTCTGATCAAGTGGAACATGGTGTTCTCTTTATACAGAAAGATGACTATGGGGTGATTAGCCATAAAATATGCATAAAGTTGTCCCCTGGGTTCACCCTCATTTGACTAATTAAGTTAAGATTGTCCAATTTCAATATTTTTGGTATCTAACTATATGCGTCAGCCTATATCAAATTAAGAAACATAACTTTAATAAAACAAAATGGCCGCCTTGACCTTCAACATTAAAAATTGACGTTAAAAATAAACTTTTGTACCTAATATTGTTTTTTTAATTAATATTCCTTTGTTCGTTTATATTAATATATTTGTTAACTACAAAGCAGTGTCTACGTGGCAGTCGCACCCCCCCCCCCTCCCCTTCCCCTATGATGAAGCTATGTAACGTCTTATCACTTCCCTTGCGGGGCTTAGATGGTGCCTTACTAAAGCAAGGATATATAACGAACTGTCGAACTTTCTGAAAACTGAGGCAAACCGCGATAGACAGCTGCTGCGAGATCTATTATACTGCTAACAATTCTTCAAAATGCCCGCTGAGGATAATTGTTATGGAACGCCAAAACGGACAGCGCATATGGGGCTATCTGCAGACAGGGCATCGTGTCATAGGGGGCTATCTGCAGACAGGCACGCCAAAACGGACTCGCATATGGGGCTATCTGCAGACAGGCACGCCAAAACGGACTCGCATATGGGGCTATCTGCAGACATATAGCGAGCGGAATACGAAACACACCATATAGCGAGCGGAATACGAAACACACCATATAGCGAGCGGAATACGA
>JAODAI010106206.1:0-11441 GCA_027575025.1 Scotoplanes globosa | reverse complement strand
TTTATTATACGACTTTGGTAAACAGAAAGTCGTACCCCACTGGGATTTATCAATAGGCATTGGGGAGCGACATGTAATATATAGCCTTATACATTGGCTCGTCGGGCGGTGTATAGATCACACTGTCACAGGTATCCACCTATACTACTATTATTATTAATATTAATAATAATACTAATAAACTGAGCGCTTTTCCTGTTTAATACCAGAAGATTACAGCTCAAAGCGCTTTACACAAGTTAAATTTACACCAATACAAGTATGGTTCATGAAAATATGCATTCATTATAATAAAGTGAGAAGAGATGAGTCAGTTTAAGTGACTTCTTAAAATGTGTTAATTTATCACGTGATTTGATACTCTCTGGTAATTGATTCCAAAGTGTTGCAGCTGCAAATAAAAACATTTACTTCCATAACATACTTGATTGCGGTTGTACTAAGTTATCTTTGTTGGATGACCGCAGATTGCGGGCTGGATCATACGAATGATTCAGTTCACCAATATAATTAGGCTGTTTAAATCTAAGCTCACAAAATGTAATAGTAAGTATTTTAAATTTAATCCGATATTTCACAGGAAGCCAATATAAATCATAAAGAATAGGTGTAATGTGATTACGGAGACATTCTAACAATTCGTGCCGCCGTATTTTGAATTTACTGACTATACATACTATTAATAGGCTCAATGTTACTTTGTTGGCAGTAGATGTTCCGCACGCGAGATTTGACAACATTTTCGAAAATGGATAATTGCCCGAAAATAAGGTTTAGGATCAGGAATTTCTACCAATTTCCCTTCCTCATACGTAATCCATATCAGGCTTTCATAAGCCCACCTGAAAAGTAGACAAATGTAACAGCAAGTGGATTTTTGATAAGGGGCGTGACCCGGTGGGCGTCACCCGTTTTCGGCAATGTGATTGCTCTACAACGTAAAATTGCCATTGTTGATTATATGCAAATTACCTTAGATTCGACTAGTAAAACAAAATTAGCGTTCCACACGTGTATGCTGTCATCTCACCGAATTTAGCAGTATTACGTATCTGTTGGAACATAGTTAGGCTATAACCATTGCTTATAAGGTGTAAACAGACCACATCACGATCACGTGATATCAACAATGACCTTACAAGGGCTTTGCCACCAGCATGCATAACCCATTATATTCAATTACAATATAGTCCAGAATATAATGTCAATATTTGGGAGTTTGCGAGATAGGAGTGCCCAAAGCAATTATATTGCAATTTTTAGATCAGTTTGTATGTGTATAATTAAAAAAATGAGTGTCCCATTTTTTTAGATCACGTCTTGGCGGCCATTTTGGGAATTCAAAATGGCAGCCATTTTTTAAGAAAAGTACCAATAATAATATCATTATAACAAATTTTAAGACTGTTTTTTTAGGGAAACACTATTTTTCCAAAACCAGAAATACAATAACACGACTGTCATATAGCATGAATGGCGGCTATCTTTAAATTCAAAAAGGCCGGCATTGTCTAATAAAAAATATTATAAATGAGCTATTTATTAACTAATTGTAGAAATAATTTTAACGAAGTTATAATACACACGTACTCAATAAATATGTATATACAATATCCAGTTATCAAAATAGAAACATCCGTATACAAGGAGTATAACCTATACCTAGTAGGCCTCTCCGAGTATACTCGGGCATGCGCATGTCTTACATCATATCAACCAAAAACGACTTGTACCATGAGTGTGTGGTGAAATCATGCTAATTCGTGTATAGGCCTACGTGAATATAGGCTATCCTAATTAACATGTAATGATATGCCTCCAGGAAATGATACGATATATCTAGGTGCGACCAACGAGTAAAAGTATTTTGACCAATCAAAGTAATAAAGTTCGAATATCCCAACGACACAAGATAATGAAATTAACTCCAAAATCGAAAGTGTGCGTATTTCAACCAGACATATGCATGATGAATCTGAAGAACTACCTCAGGTAATCGCTGATAATAGAAGGCAAACATAAAGGAAGAAACAAATGAAGACTCGATAAGGTCCAATATGTCAACACTGTTTGCCCAGGTGATGCTGTTGCTCAAGAGATTTGGAATCACATAGATTGTTTTCGATCAGTAGAGATAACATGTAAACCAACATAATACTCAGAGAGAAACGTTAATATGGCCAGTTGCAGATGCTCAGGTACGAAATTAATTTATGTACAAAATTAATTAATATACAGGCTTCAAACGACTATGACGGATGTTAATGACAACTTAAATGTGAAGCCATATTGAAACATAATAACATCGATGATAGGCCTACATGGCATCATAAGAAATATTTAAAGGCGCTAATTATCCCATAAGCTATTTTTTAGGCCCATTTCCGAAAAGAGCCTGAGTGACATAGCAATTGTATCACACGATAAAGTGGAAGAAGTGGAAATACATTGTGATTCTGAATCAACAATGGCTAATGTACTGAAAGTAGAAGGTGTGTTAAGGCAAGATATTTTTGCAGTATCAAACTTAGAATATAGCAGCACCGATTCATTGAATGATTACCCAAACCCACCCTTGACGTTGATGTTTATAGAAGTTGTAATATGTGGACCTCATTCATTGTTAGTATATGTCCATAAGATAGAAGATGCATAAACAACCATTTGCCAGCTATTATTGGACACTACATTGACTCCCAGACAAAGTATGCGTCAAACGTGACACTAAAAGACCATTATCAATCATGCTTCCCTCTCAACACACCCTCACCAACCAGAAGCAAGCAGCTCACTAGTTTGTTGTCAGAAGTGTATGTGAGCAGTATATATTCATCGATATTACCTATTGAAAAGTGGGTTTATCAAGCTATTGTGCCATGGATGAAAGACAGGGGGTTTGGGATATGCATGCCAGACTTCCATTGATTTTTTTAAAAGATACATTGCCATCGCATTTGCACACCGGACATGGGATAGATCCCCGGGCGCAGTGGTGCAAGAGCTTAGCACTTATCATTACGCCACATCCTACTCATTAAATGAATCACACTATAGTGTAGATATGTACTGCACTGGAGGAGCATCTAGAATATAAGTCCAGATATTCAATCACATATAGTGACTTAGCTGCATCCTATATTCACAACGGAAAAGAGAAGATAGCTAAGAAACATGAAGGTCAGCTGACAACTTGGCTGGATAGCTACATGCATCAAGTTGAATTATTGGCATCATCAAGGAGTGTCGCGAAGGGAATCATGGAGACTATCTTTTTCGACAAATAGGTGACATACTTCTTTCAATTCGACCTTTATAAATCTGCTCGAATGATTCCGGTGCTCTTGTGGCATATATGCCAGTTACGAGAAAAAGATGACGAAGGATGGAAAACTCGACAAGAAGGTAATATCTGCGTTGCGAAATACAATGTGCCATTCATCGCCCCCTATCTGACCAGGTATTGGAATAATCATGGATTAAAGATCTGAAGTACATGGTAGTTGGACTTACCCAAATACCGCTGATCTTGATCGGGCCATAGCGAAAGCACCCTACTTGTCTAAGGTTATGAAGGGATGAATAAGTGAGCTTCCAAACCACTCATCCGTACTGAAAACTGAACACTGTCACCTCTACGGCAATACCCCAATAAGACAGGCAAGTCATGCCATCAAACTAAAAGATACAATCTTCAAACATTGTGGCGGAAATCAATTAACCAACAACACCCCACCCCGTTGAGGAACATGTCTTCTTCTGTCCTAATCCTGAAACCAGCTAATATAGAAGGGTGCATAATAATATGATAGTTTCAAATCAGAAGGGTCTGCCAAGATGGATTTCAAAGTGTACGGGTAGAAGGATAAAGATCAAAACATTTACTACATGGGTGCCGAAAACTGTTCTCAAGATGGTAGACGAAGTTTTGAAATCAAGGGAAGAACGGAATCTCTTTTCCAGGTTTCGTATTGCTAATGGAAGCAGATAATAATTCCGGGTGTCAGCAACAATTGAAAACTATGACCTTTACGTCATACATTGTTACATGTTTGGGAATTATTAGAGTCTGTTGATACCAAATGATAAATTAGAGATAACGCCTGAACTAAAGGTAAATGCTAAAAATCACAAACCAGATACATATGTCCAGCCTCTGCTATTGGAGAAATAGCAATGAGTGATGCGATGGCTGATATCAAGGCACTTAAAACCGAACCATGACATGCAGGTATTAAGTGACTTGACCGAATAATTTGTCTCTCGAATAGAGAAAAAGATTGAGAAGTTTAGATGGACTAATGGTTAGGGCAACAGACCCGTGATTGGAATATCGTTGATTCGAAACCCAGCGCTGCTGTTTGTCTTTTTGTCGTGTGCCCGTGAGAAAGGTACTTTATCTTGCTTGTTTCACTCAACCCAGGTGTATAAATGGTGAATCTATGCCAACTTGGCGTTGATTGGAAATGTAATGTTTCCCCTAAAAAAGTCAGTTTGAAATATTATATAATAGCATAATTATTGGCACTTTTCTTAACAAATGGACGTCATTTTGAATTTCCAAAATGGCTGCCAACTCGTTGTCGAAAAAAATTGAATCCTCAATTTTTGAATTCGATACATACTTAAAATATCCTGACTGAACTGCAATGACATTGCTTTGGGCAGTCCTATCTCGAAAAATTACATTACATACCGGACTAATATGTGTATGTGACGTAGTCGTATTATCAACATATAGGGCCTATATATACGGCACGTGTTTTCTTTTCCCATATTTGAAGAGTTTCATCGCAAAACACATTATATCCATTTTAGCCGTTTACTGTAAATGAGTCTTTTGTATAAGATTTTTAACGTAGTTCCTTATAGAAAAGTAGTGCTAAATGAGCTGTCGTTTTTTGGTATTCATAATTTCTGTATAATTATTGTTTTTGATAGTTTTTTTAATGAGAGCTATCCACGCATTAACCTGCGAAAGTCCAAAATGGCGTTGAATGCGTGCTGCGATGAAACTGTTTATGTTTTGAGTAATCATTGAAAAATGTTGACACCACTACTGAGAAATAACATTAAATAAAACATTCTTTTTAATTCGTTCGTATTATATAATTATTAAATTTACATATGGTTATATGACGTACATATAATGCGCATTAAAATCATTAGTTGTTATTACTCCAAATGGTTACATTCAAACGTGTATATCTTGACAATAGAATGACCCATTTTATATTGTATTTCCTGCTCTCTGTAGCATCACGTGACTTTATTTGTAGGTTACAAGTATCACTCTTGTATAATGTAGAGACTATCACTGATGGTATAATTACATTATTTTATATTTATTATTTCATAATACCATACGTCACTTTATATCTTATTAACATATTCCTCCGTGTGACGATATACAGGAGTGAAGTTACTGGTCTAAACAAATGCATTAATATATAGGACATAAATATGACTGCATGGCTATTATAACCGACGATCCAACTATAATGTTTATGATATGTATATAGATACATGCTGTATAACCAGTTATATATTTTTGTATAGGTCAAGTTACAAATAAAATGCGACTATGACATTCGTAACATGAATTAATATGATATAAATATGACCGCATGGCCAACCATAATTGTAACAGACGGTCCAACTATAATGTGATATAGAATAGAGGCTGTATAGGCATAGTTCCATTGTATTCATTTAAGTGGGTTACAAATAAATTGCAACTACGACTTTCTAAAAAATAATTCAAGTAGCATAAACCACATAAACACAGGCTGGTTAAAAGTATCACTTAATTATACGTTTGTAATGTATGGTATTTTGTATTTTATTATATTTCGGGATACCACTTTGTTTTGAAATGTGTGGGTGCCAAGATACCCTAAAAATAGCCTGGTTATATTTAACCAGGTATTTCGTCACAGATCATCCATGCATATATTGAATACCGAAAAAACACATTCCTCTTTAAAATTGACACTTATCAGCTGGAATGATTGATTTTTTAATTATTATCAACATAGAAAGTGTAAATCTAAGTTAACCAGAAATGTGTTATTATTTTAACCACGATATGTTTGGATTATCTGTGATTCGACCCTGGTTAATCTAACCAGATTTTTTTAAGAGTATATGTAACTAACGGCACACATGGAGCAATAGTTAAAAATAACTCTCTATGTCTACCTCGTTAATCCCTAACAAGGGGTGAGGATGAATACGCATCATTGGTCAACACTTTCCACCTTAATGCATCCAAAGCCACGGCCCTCCAATCTCTACCCCCAGCCCGCATACAATCGCTTTCAATACAGTCCTTCCATTATATCAGCCTCCATGTACGATCGTCATATTGGGGAGCCGCCCTTCATCCATCCGTATACCACATGCCCAACCCACCTCATACGCCATACAATCAACCTTTCCGCAAGACTCCTATATAGTCATTCCAATATCCTCCCTTATATCAACTAACCTAATCCTCTCCACCCGCTTAACCCCCGCGATCCTTCTCATCCAGTTATTTTCACACACTTGAAGATGCTGTTGGTGAGCACCAGTAGACAGAGCCTGAGATTCAAGCCGTAAATACATGCTGGAATAACACAAGTTTCTAAAATTTTCCATTTTAATTTCTTTGAAATATGCCTATATGTCATAACCCCCTCTACATTCCTATAAACCAGAGCCCCGGATTGAATCCTTTTCCGCACCTCCCCACCAGCACTTCTGTCACGAGATATCAAAGCCCATATATGTAAAACTATGGCTCTGTTTAATCCCTTTGCCAGCTAAGGTTATACCCAACTCCTATCGCTATGCGCCCACTGACAACACCTGCGTCTCATCCAGGGTCATACGAAGTTTAATTGAGTATAAATTCCGTGTTATAGTAATTTTAAATGTTGGGCCTACATTATATTACTTAAGTAGCGATATTACTGGATCATCAATGACATACATGTGCGAACGCCGGTGACACAAATTGTGATAATTCATGTACAATTGTCATTATTTTTTTCACAATAAGCTTTACGAATACGCATGTACTCTCTTTACTCCCATTGTATTACATACCTGAATATCTACTTTGAACATGGAACAAGCTTTAACCATAATATGTAAAAGGTACTAACATTTACAAGAGCAATCCATCCATATTGTATTAGTATTCTTCAATGCATTTACAAATCATAATAATTGTTTCATAAATATTCCTTCAAATAATATTTTAAATTTGTGTGATGGAATAATGGCGGCGTACGTTTTGCTTTGCAAAGATAAATATATGATCATAAAATGTAAACAGCACCTGACTAATAGTAAATACTAATAATCGGCCAAATCTTCCAGGTCGTTGGCGATATTAATATACAACTTAACATAGCTTGAAGGGAGGGGACAACAAAGTCCATGTCTTAGGAATGACCGATACTGGTGTCAAATCCTCGATCTATAGACATAATTAAGATTGTCTGACATGTAGATTTTTTGTTGCAAAATAAACAAGAAATAAATGAAATTTCCAGATATAACAATAACTGTTGTTGCGACGGAATAAATATGGAGTTACTGAATAGGTTTCCCGACCCTTTCAAACGCATGGTTTATAATGATCCACCCAAAGCTTCCGAAAAAATGAAGTAAAAGCCATGCACTGGAATAAACCCATTATCACCCCGAATTATATACCATTAGAAATAACCGGATAGACAAATACCACATAACAACAACAAGTCACTAATTAACTAGATAGGCCTAATTGCAATGTCTACTACACAATGACATCATTTTAATTAATTAATTCATATTGTCATAATGAGATTACTGTACCAGTATCCAGCTTATAAACCTGCACGCCAATATAATATGCTACATTATCATAAACTGTAAACTAATAAATAATTATTGTCGGAGTCTGTTTGTAATCCAACATATTTTGTGAAATATAATACCACGTGGTACTAATACAATAATTGTTAACTTATGTATTAATCAATCGAGATTATAAATGCTAAAAGCTATACTTTACGCTTATTTTGAAAACGATATTATACTGGTGATTTTCAGCTAAATACTACATAATTATAATAGCGTTACCATCTCGTAACATCATAACAAATTGTAATGTTACCGTTCATTTCTTAAATGCTACATACAGCACATAAAATGTCCATCCCCGCTCCATATGGAGGGCATGGAATACCCCCACCATTGGTACCGCAGGAAGTCTCTGCGATATACAGCATAGCACCGTTGTTGTTGTAATTAGTCCTGGGAATACCATCAGCTTCGATATCTATACAGACAAATTCACTCTTAGCATGTTTGTAATGGGCTGCCATCATATATCCATGATACTCCAATGTCCAATCTAACGAAATAAATACAAATAGTAAATAATTATTTATAATTAGTAATACATTCTTCAGTTGATAGTATACATTGTTGTATTTACGTCTAACGCCGGTCTGATTTTATCTTGATTCGAAATAGTACAAAAACAACAACAAAATAGTTCAATTTGATAATAGTGCAATCCACCTTACCCTGTGTGCCAGTGCACGCTTTCATACCAGGAAACACGTGGACATTTTGTTTAGACTTTGCCAGGCATACCACACATGGCGGTTCAGATTGATGGATGTCTCTATTTGGCGGGAATTGGTCATACTCAGCTGCGTAAAGTGTTGCTCCACCTGCTATATTTCCCCCAGATGATGTTGGTTCCAGAGGTAGACATAGATAGTTGGATCCAGATCCTTTATGAGAGTAATGACTTCCAGCCATAACACCTACAAAAGAAAGTAAACGGACCACGATTAATAATGCTGTGTAGTTGATTATACTATTCGTTGTTATGCAACACCCAAGTATATTCTAGACATTTTATTGGACAACCGTATGTCACATGATATCAATTAAAAAATCACTATTGCTCAGTAATGACGTCACACGCGTGCATTTATTTACTATTCCGTGCATTTTTTACTATCACCCGTTCATTTGTATACAATCATCCGTACATGTTATTACCGTACAGCTATGGCGTAATTAATATATACAAACAGGCTAGGCATAACGCTAGGCTCGGTCTAACTGTAGTGTCTAGCTTAACGTTAGGCCAGGACCTAAATAGGCTAACTTAAAGACTATCGATAACAGGGTGTTGTATAAAACTAATAATTAATGTTTTTTTCGTTCAATGGTTAATACTAACTAAAAAACATTCATTATTAGTATACTATATTGATGTCATCATGGGCTAATCTCCAATTACTGTTAGACACCCCCACCCCCCCAATGTAGTCATACAATCATATATACCAGGCGCGGATCGAGGAATTTTCGCAGGGGGGCCAGGATATCATTTTATTGATTTGTTTATTCCACTGATCTGTATAAAACACTAACGAAGCGGAGCGCCACCTTGGTTGGCGCGGAGCGTGCCATACAATTTTGAAGACTTAAGTGTCCTTAGATGCATTATGGTGCAACATTTTCTGGAAAATAAGGTCAACTTTGTATCACAAATTTACCTTTTTTATTATCTTTCAAACATAAAAGAGCGGAACATGAGGTATAATGAATCTCTCAAACAATGTGAAATTTATCGATTTTTCTTTCCAATCAGTGTTATTCTTGCAATTTTTAGTGATCGCCAGCATGTGAATGGCCACAGGGAGGGGGAGGGGGTCCGAACTAATAATAATAATATGTGTGTATAATCGATGTATGTAAACTCCGTGTTACGTTTGAAAAAAGGGGGAACTAATTGGACGCACATTAATTACGAATCCCGGTCAGGTTGGTAGAGGGTCCTTCTTGGAATTTTTTAAAGCAACGGCGTGAAATACGTTTTCCTGTCATATATGAACCAAATACTGGCCAAAATACCATGAGCAAAGGGGCGGACCGCCCTTGGATTCGCGCCTGAGTAGGCCAATTAATAAGTTTACATGTGATCGTCAGCAGGAATCCACGGCCAATGGGGGGTCGGACAAACGTGAACTATTTGCCACAATCATCCACACATGTAACCTGGTTAGGCGTGCAGATTGTCGTGAATTGAATGTACATACAGAAATGCGAGTGCGATGAAGGGGTGAAGGGGGTGTGGTCCTCCCAGGGATTTTTTCAAAAGTATGGGCGAAATCCGGACCCCTGGATCAGCGCCTAGCCTGGGGGTCCGATCCGTGATAATATGTTTTGTATAATTAACCATTCATATAGCTGAACTGGTTATGCAAAAACATGAGCGCAAATTGAAGGTACCGTAAGCAGCAACTGCGAGTGCCAGACGCGGGAAACCGGGTGGGATTATTGTTTGTAGGCCGAGGTTCGACCCAGGATTTTTTTTACAAGTGATGTGTTGAATTGTGTTTTCCTGGCACCTAGGATTTTTTTAATAATGATCGATATGGGTACATGGAAGGCATATTAAAAAAATCACCACTGAGCGGAGACCCCCGAACCCCTGGATCCCCGATTTTATCGGCATATAAGGCATACATAGAAAAAATCACCGCCAAGCAGGGGGGCGGACCCCCTGGATCCGCGCCTGCATACAGTGGTGCACGTATACGCTTTATGTATATTTATTTATCGGATGGTTAGACGTTGTTTATTTTGTATATTCGAGAAAGATGTACCTTATGTCTGTCATTAGTGCAAACAATTATTGTTTCGCCTACAAGTGGGTATACTACAAACGTGAATGGTATGGTGTACCTACTATGCTGTATAGGCGGCTCCAGCTTCTTTCGAAGGGGGAGGGGGGGTCCTACATTGTCTGCGTCTATATTATATCTAAGCGGTGAACCATAATTGGTGTGGAGCGTATATATACTATAATTGTTTTGCTCTTTCCAGTGAGCTTAGATGTAAAATGGTGCATGTTATCATTCATTTCCGACTGTTCAATAATAGCCCATGTCTACTTATTTCATAGTCACTATAACAAAAGCAACATGAATAGTCATATACAGTATTGCATATACTACTTAGGCCTATAATGGTTTTCGCCTAATGCATACCAATATTTACAAGTATCTCACTGTTGAAATGACAGTTCACACACAAATCCACGGATTGGAATTTCTACAAGTGTATCATACATCACCAATGAAAAAGTTTACATTTGTAGGAATCAATTCAACCGAATGTATAAGCTTTAGTTAATTTATGTTTGCTAGACAATTGAAGTTAAGTCTGCATTTGTGCATTTTCATCAGGAGCGTAGCCAGCAAAATCAAACTTTTTTCCCCAATTCACTATCTGAGCGGAACGGCAATTCTTTTGGAGCAGAGCTAAATTCTTAGGAACATATATTGATTGCAAGATAACGTGGAATGTCATATTGATGATATCAAAAACAAAGTAGCTAAAGCTTGTGGTATAATGCATAGACTACGAACATTTTTATCGTC